>ML342576.1:0-10053 GCA_005239505.1 Nicotiana paniculata
AAGGACGGAGCTTAGCCTTAACATACCTCTCCAACGAACGTCAGAATGCCTGTAGTTCCTTCATGAAAGTTGTTCCTTACTTCATAAGCTTTGCAAACACTATATATATGCAGCTTATACGCACCTATAAACAGTTCATAATTGAGTTTAAATCGGCAGATTTTCCATATGACCCTAACTTGACGAAACGTCTGTAGAACTTTGTAAAAACGATCATAAAAGAGTCCCAAGATGATTACTTGGAAAACCAAGCATAAAGCCTGAAGAACCAGCAAGAACAAAAAATTTCTATCTTCCATAAAAAGCTCCAAACACAGCTAATAGAAGGAGGACACGATTGCAAAGCGTAGAGATTGTGTTTCTAGGCACGGGGGCAAACTTTAACGATAGAAATCGTTAAAAACTCACCTTAATCACTCAAGAACACCATGGGACCTTCTCTTCAGCTTGATCACTGTTTTCAGATTAAAATGAAATTTTTTGGGGTCTTAAAAGTCGAATTTTCCGACTTATACCACTTGTTTGACCTGACCCGGTTCGCGACCCGGTTTCAGCCCGGACAGTCCGCGGTAAAACAGTCATAACTTTTTACTCCGATGTCGGTTTGATGTGAAGTGTTTTTGGTTGTGAACTAGACTCGTAGAACTTAGATCCAGTAGGTTGTGGGTTCCATAAATATTTATATATTGGGAGAAATGATCTGATACATTTGACCCAAAGTTTAGAAAATTCATTAGAGAAATTTACAACAACTTTTGCCGACGTTTATTTCGGAACATGCTTGACTCCAAAACTTAACATGTGACCAGTGTGATATTATAATACCTCCTAAAACATTATTATTAGCATATTAGACACTCTTAGTCTTATCCCACAGGTGCAAGTTAACTTAAACCTTCCNTTTGACCTAAAGATTTAGTTTAGTTCCTTGATATTACCACACATTTTTAGTATTATTCTCCCTATGTTCTATACCCAATCATATATACCTAATATAACCACGCCACATTACGTATATTACGTAAGAGAAGAGAAAATAACACATGGGGTCTCACAGTCTCCCCCTCTTAAGAACATTCGTCCGCGAATGGGTCAAGTCAATTCCTTGGTTTCATTTCTTTTCCGCTAATACATTACTTGCGAGGCTATATTTGTTACATTTGCATAGCATAAATCAAATTCTGAAGATTCCAACTACTAGGCTTCGTATAGCTATCTCGCAATAAGAAATTTAAATTACACTTTCAAGTCATTTAAAATACAATTAAGTTGTTGTAAAGAAATAATTGCCAATTATTTAAATGCTACTCACCTTAAGCCGTAAATAGGTGGGGGTACTTCTTCATCATTTCCTCCTCAGCTTCCCAGGTCATTTCCTCGATGTTTTTATTTCGCCATAACACTTTCACGGAAGCCACTTCTTTAGTTCGAAGCTTTCTTACCTGCCGATTTAAAATAACTACTGGTACCTTTATAAGATAATTATTCAACAATGTGAATATCCTCAATGTTCTTAATACGTGAAGGATCTCCATTGCACTTTCGCAACATAGATACATGAAACACATGAAACACATGATGGACTGCTTCCAATTATGAAGGCAAATCAAGCTCGTACGCCACCCTACAAATCCTCCGAATAATCTTATACGGTCCAACATACCTGGGGATGAGCTTTCCCTTATTTCCAAATCGAATGACGCCCTTCATAGGCGATACTTTCAGGAAAACCCAATCTTCTACATCAAACTCTAAGTCTCGTCGTCGAACATCTGCATAAGACTTCTGCCGAATTTGTGCTATAGGCAACCAATCTCTAATAAGCTTTACCTTTTCCATTTCTTACTGGACTAAATTAGGACCTAATAACTCTGCTTCCCCGACCTCGAACCAATCGATCGGCGACCTACACTTCCGCCCGTATAGTGCTTTGTAAGGAGCCATCTGAATACTAGCTTGGAAGCTGTTATTATAAGCAAACTCAATAAGAGGTAGATGATCATCCCAACTTCCTTTAAAATCTAGCACGCGTGCACGTAACATATCCTCAACTATCTAAATAGTATGCTCTGCCTGTCCATTAGTTTGCGGATGAAAAATGGTGCTAAGATTTACCTGTGTTCCTAGACCCTTCTGAAAAGATTTCCAAAATTGTGCTGTAAATTGAGCCCCTCGATCAGAAATAATAGATAATGGCACCCCGTGTAGGCGAACAATCTCTCGAATGTAAATCTTGGCATAATCCTCGGCTGAATATGTCGTCCTGACTGGCAGGAAATGAGCAGATTTTGTAAGCCTATCAATAATTACCCAAATAGAATCATACCTATGTGGAGTGCGAGGCAAGCCAGTGATGAATTCCATATTTATCATGTCCCATTTCCATAGTGGAAGCTCAATATACTGAGTTAGGCCTCCAGGCCTCTGATGTTCGCCTTTAACTTGCTGGCAGTTGGGACATTGGGCTACCATCTCCGCGATATCTTTTTTCATTCCATTCCACCAATAGATCTGTCTAAGGTCCTGATACATCTTTGTCGCTCCGGGGTGAACTGCATATCTAGAATAATGGGCCTCCGAAAGAATCTTGACGCGGAGCTCTCCGACTGTCGGTACACATAGGCGGCCTTGGTAGCTAAGGACTCCATCTCCAATTAGCTCAAATAAAGGTTGTCGCTGCTGTGGAATACTTTCCCTTAGTTTTATAAGCTCGGGATCCTCGTGTTGTCGCTCTTTTACTTCAATAACAAAAGATGATTTTGCCGTATTCTGAACGAGAATGCGCCCACCCTCTGCACCTACCAAACACACCTACAAACTAGCTAGCTGGCATAGATATCTGGTCATCTTGACCTTATCAGCTTCAACATGGCTTAGAATGCCCATGAACTTCTGGCTAAGGGCATCAACAACAATATTAGCTTTGCGGGGATGATATAAAATATCAACATCATAGGCCTTTATTAATTCTAGCCATCTTCTTTGTCGTAGGTTCAAAACCCTCTGTTTAAATAAATACTGAAGGCTCTGGTGGTCAGTGAAAACATCAATATGAACCCCATATAGATAATGCCGCCAAATCATTAGGGCAAAGACAACTGCGGCTAACTCAAGATCGTGCGTAGGATAGTACTATTCATGTTTCCGCAACTGTATGGAGGCGTATGCGATAACCTTACCATGCTGCATAAGAACACAACCTAGGCCAATTCTTGAGGCATCACAATATACAACATAACCCTCGGTGCCATCCGGAAGAGTCAAGATAGGTGCCGTAGTAAGCCTTTTCTTTAGCTTCTAAAAACTTTGTTCATATGCCTCAGTCCATTGAAACTTAGCTCCCTTATGTGTCAGTATCGTCAATGGTGCAGAGATAGAGGAAAATCCCTCCACAAACGTTCGGTAATTCCCTGCCAAGCCTAAAAATCTACGAACCTCTGTCGGATTCAAGGGCCTCGGCCAAGTCATCACAGCTTCAATCTTTTGGCCATCAACCTTGATGCCATCACCGGTAATAACATGACCAAGAAAAGCTATAGAAGTTATCCAAAATTCACATTTAGAGAATTTAGCATATAACCTGTAGTCCTGGAGAGTCTGCAATATAGCTCGCAAGTGGTCCGCATGCTCGGCTTCTGATCGTGAATATATCAGGATGTCGTCAATAAACACAATCACAAATTCATCCAAGAATGGTTTGAATACCCGGTTCATAATATCCATAAAGGATGCTGGGGAATTTGTAAGCCCGAAAGACATGACAAGGAATTTAAAATGGCCATACCTCGTCCTAAATGCTGTTTTTGGGATATCAATATCCCTGACTCGTAGCTGATGATAACTGGATCACAATTTGATCTTTGAAAAGTATTTGGCACCTTGTAACTGGTCGAACAAGTCATCAATCCGTGGAAGAGGATACTTATTCTTGATAGTGACTTTATTTAGATGCCTGTAGTCAATACACATCCGCAATGAGCCATCTTTCTTTCTAACAAAGAGCACCGGAGCACCCCATGGGGATGTACTTGGACTTATAAAGCCTTTATCGAGAAAGTCCTTCAGTTGTTCCTTCAATTCCCTTAGATCTGCAGGAGCCATTATGTAGGGAGGAATGGATATAGGCTGCGTATCAGGAAGCAAATCTATAGCGAAATCGATTTCCCTTTCGGGGGGAATTCCTGGAAGCTCGTCAGGGAATACCATCGGGAATCATTCACAATAGGAACCGACTGAAGAGTCGTTGGCTCCTTATCAATATCCCTGACTCGTAGCTGATAACCGGATCACAAGTCGATCTTTGAAAAGCATTTGGTACCTTGTAACTGGTCGAACAAGTCATCAATCCGTGGAAGAGGATACTTATTATTGATAGTGACTTTATTTAGTTGCCTGTAGTCAATACACATCCGCAATGAGCCATCTTTATTTCGAACAAAGAGCACCGGAGCACCCCATGGGGATGTACTTGGCCTTATAAAGCCTTTATCGAGCAAGTCCTTCAGTTGTTCCTTCAATTCCCTTAGATCTGCAGGAGCCATTCTGTAGGGAGGAATAGATATAGGCTGCATATCAGGAAGCAAATCTATAGCGAAATCGATTTCCCTTTCGGGGGGAATTCCTGGAAGCTCGTCAGGGAATACCATCGGGAATTCATTCACAATAGGAACCGACTAAAGAGTCACTGGCTCCTTATCTATATACCTGACATGAACCAGATGCTATATACATCCTTTAGCAATAAACTTCCAAGCCCTAAGGTATAAAATAAACTTACACTTGGGCGTGGCTGCATTACCTTTCCATTCAAGGACAGGCTTACCAGGAAAATGAAATCGGACCAACTTTTCACGACAATCAATATTAGCGTAACAAACTGCCAACCAATCCATACCCATAATGACATCGAAGTCTAGCATAACTAATTCAACTAAATCAACAGAGGTTGGACGGTCATTAATTAACACTATACAACCTCGATAGACGTGACTAGCTACAATAGAGTCGCCAACTGGCGTAGACACCTCAACTGACTATGGCAACAACTCAGATCTCATGTCAAGCTTACCAACAATAAATGGAGTAATATATGAAAATGTAGAGCCGGGTCTATCAATGCGTAAATGGCATGAGAATTTATTGTCAATACACCTGTGACAACATCAGGGGATGACTCTCAATCCTGTTGGCCTGTGAGTGCATAAAAGCGGTTCTGGCCACCACTAGAACCTGAGGTGTCTCCTCCACCTCTCCACCTACCACGACCCTGAGTAGGCTGTGGACCTGGTTGGGGAGCACGGACTGAGGGCGAAGAGGTTGCTCTGGATCCTGAAGGCTGAGCTGGTGCACCGCTACCTAACCCAGGGCACCGACTAATAAAATGTCCTGTCTGCCTACAATGATAACATGCACTCGAACCCTGTCTACACTACCCGGTGTGCAGCTTATCACACTGAGTACATGGAGGAGTAGGTTGTCTCATCTGTGCGGAATGCTCCTGTCGACGGCCCTCAGTCTGGCCTTAGCTCTGCTCTGGTCCTGACTGAATATAATGATCAAACCGCTGGCCCTGCATCTGTGGTGGGAAACTACCTCCTGACCGAGGTGGATATCGATGGAGTGGGGGCCTAAAATCACCCCGTGGCTCCCTATAATACCCCATAGTACAAGCCCTCTTACTCTGCTCCCTATCCCTGCAAATCCGAAGGGAAAGGTCCTCTGTAGTCTGAGCGAAAGCCTGTATGCGGGAAATATCTACATCATTCGATAGGAATGCTACCCTACAGTCTCTAATGAGATGATCCCCCAAACCCATCCACATAATGATGATTTCTAGCCCTCATGGTACGTACAATATCTGGTGCATACCTCGCCAAAGAGTTGAAATTATGGCTATAACCCCTCACACTCATATCCCCCTGCTTCAGGCTAAGAAACTGGTCAAGACGGGCCTCCTAAACCTCCCGTGGCAAATAATGGTCTAAAAAAGCCTCAGAGAAGTCCTCCCACTCTGCTGGCGGAGCATCAGGTCCTCTAGATCTCTCTTATGCCTCATACCATAGGACGGCTACATCACGTAGTCGAAAAGAAGCCAACTCCGCAGCCTCGGTGACGGAGGCATGCATCAACCTTAATACTCTATACATATGGTCTATAAAGTCCTGGGGATCCTTAGTGAACTGGATCCTGTAAATAATGGAGGGGCCAAGTGAAGAAACTCTCGTACCGTCAAACTTTCTGTCCGATCTATTCGGGCATCTGCTCCCGATTCTAGCTGTCGCTCATGAATAGAAACCATCCTAGTCAGCAACTGAACTACCTCCCTCATCTCCTGCTCCCCAGTCTCTGATGGGGGAACAACAGGTGCAGGAGGTCCTGTGTCTCTAGCTGCCTCAGGTACCAATGGAACTGGTGAGGCTGGGGGTACTTCATCTCCCTGGGATTCAGCAAGTGCTGGGAAAGCTGAAACTAGGGGTACTGGAGACTCACTGTGTGCCTCTAAGGGAAATCTATCCCTCTGAACCGGTGGGGAACGACTGGTACCTTCCCCCGGATCCATACCTATCTCTCGATGTGCCATCTCCTGAGCGTAGGTAGCCTGTTAGATAAGAAACACAAAGCACGATTTAGATTTCATATGATCTTATAACTTCCCTCTATAGCATTATTTATTAATTGAAAGAAACGTAACCATTCCTAAATTCCTCATAGCCTACTCATTATAAGTGTGGTGAACAATACACCCATAAGCAAGACTCTACTAGACACGGCTTGTGGACTCCCTGGGATACGACCTGCTCTGATACCAAGTTTGTCATGCCCCAAACTAGGGGAGGCACGACTGGCACTCGATACTGTATTCGATCGAGTTATCCACTAAACATACTAGCTAACTAAACTGGGGGCCCAACAGATCGGGCAGCACAACATCTGAAATACTAAGCCTGGACCGTTAAGGTCATGACCTGAATAACAATAAGCCATATAAACAAAGGTAGACAAGCCAAAATAATAAAGTACTAGCTGGCCGACGAGGCCGCGACTGAAGACATACATGCCTACACACATATATATACATGCCAAGCCTATGGGCTGGAGACTGAAAACCGAAAAAAGAAACCTAGAATACTGTGTCCACAATAGCATCTAAGAGTGTCATAAGCACTGTCGAAACAAGGCCCCAACTATACCCAAGTTGTACAACAAAAGTAACCATCCTACGAAATCCCCAGGAAGAGGTTGAGCTTACCAACTCACAGCTGAACCCCGAAATCCTAGCGGAGGGGTCGATCAGAGTCCATACCTGTACCTGCACTCACGAACAAAAATGCAGTGTCCCCAGGCAATGGGACATCAGTACGAATAAAAATGTACTGGTATGTAAGGCAGAAAGTAGAGATAACACCTGACACTGAAATTCTGATAAACTCCATGGCCGACATCCGACCTCATAGTAATCAAATATGCATGGTATGCTCATGTAATCGTATGTCGTTAATACATATATATTGATGAAAATTCATGACATATGAAACCAAATGCTTGTAATGACGGTCTCTTTCAGTAGCTAACCGGTATCATATTGCCAACTTGTGGCCATTTTTCCAATATATATAGTCTTTCGGGAAAATAGGCCCCTTACCTCCGATTATAGATCGAAGTCCATGCATAATATGCCATGTATGATATGGACTTTGAATGCGCATAATAGGCCATAACAGAACTTAGCCAATCTTGGCTCATTGGTACTCTTATTCTCATAATCTCATAATCACCTTCGTATCGCATACAAATGTATCGTGGAACCTGATATGTTTTTGAATAAGCTTGAAAACTTAACTCGACTTTTAGAAAGATAACTTAACTCTGAAGATGTTCATAAAAAGCTTAAGGTGCTTCACTTAGTCCTTATACCTGATTTCTTGATAATTAGTAAAAGAAAGTATTTCAAAAATCAAGTGTTTTAGTAGTTTAAACATAAAAATTATATTTTAGATTTTTGGAAATCGACGTATCACTTTAGAGATTTTTAAAATACATTTTAAAAAGGAATAAGAACTGATCGCAAATACTAAATGCCTCTATTTTTAAGTCACACAACCCAAAGACGAATAAGAATTCATATATATGGACATATAGTTAAGAAAGCCGACAAAATGACATATATAGATGTCGAATACCCTATTTAACCGAACGAGTGGAATATCAACCTAATAGCATCATGAAAATACTTCAGCTACGATCCCAATGCCTTTCACAGAAGGTCTTTCTAGCAATAGAATAGTAAAATATTACATTTGGCGTCTTAGGAATTTCCCAAAATTCGTGCTAAAAGGAAGGACGGAGCTTAGCCTTAACATACCTCTCCAACGAACGTCCGAATGCCTGTAGTTCCTTCAAGAAAGTTGTTCCTTACGTCCTAAGCTTCGCAAACACTATATATATGCAGCTTATACACACCTATAAATAGTTCATAATTGAGTTTAAATCGGAAGATTTGCCATATGACCCTAACTTGACGAAACGTCCGTAGAACTTTATAAAAAGGATCATAAAAGAGTCCCAAGATGATTACCTTGGCAAACCAAGTATAAAGCCTGAAGAACTAGAAAGAACAACAAATTCCTATCTTCCAAAAATAGCTCCAAACACAGCTAATAGAAGGAGGAAACGGTTGCAAAGCATAGAGATTGCGTTTCTAGGCACGGGGGCAAACTTTAATGATAAAAATCGTTAAAAGCGCGCCTTAATCACTCAAGAACACCATGGGACCTTCTCTTCTGCTTGCTCACTGTTTTAGGACTAAAATGAAATGTTTTGGGGTCTTAAAAGTCGAATTTGCCGACTTATACCACTTGTTTGACCCGACCCAGTTTGCAACCCGGTTTCAGCCCGGACAGTCCGCGGTAAAACAATCATAACTTTTTACTCCGATGTCGGTTTTATGTGAAGTTTTTTTGGTTGCGAACTGGACTCGTAGAAATTATATTCGGTAGGTTGTGAGTTCCATAACTCTTTATATATATGGAGAAATGATCTGATACATTTGACCCAAAGTTTAGAAAATTTATTAGAGAAATTTTTGATAGCTTTTGCCGACCTTTATTTCGCAACTTGCTTGACTCTAAAACTTAACATGTGACCAGTGTGATATTATAATACCTCCTAACACATTATTCTTAGCATATTAAACCGAACCTGTAAATGGAATAAATCCTCTAATGCCCTGATATGGCTTCAAGAGAATCAAAGTAGCAACCGGAGAGGAATTGGCTTTGAAGTCAATTGCCCAAGTGGGATCCCAAAAGCAAGTATCTCACTCTCCATGAGAATAAAATCTGCTCCCATTGTGGTAATACTGGCCACTACAAAATTGAGTGTATTGCAAAAGAGCAGGCTAGTCGAAGAAATGAGAGTTTTGTTAAAAAGAAAAATTGGCTACCAAATTGGGCTAGAAAAAGCTTGATTCATCCATTCTCTCATAGAAAAGGACCCAAACTAGTTTTGGTTCTTAAAACTAACCCCTGATTCTTTTTGTAGGTTCAAGTGAGAGGAGGCAGCCAAATTTGGTATTTGGATAGTGGCTGCTCAAAGCATATGACAGGGAACATGGAACAGTTCCTTTCACTTGAAAGTCTCAAAGGAGGAAATGTCTCCTTTGGAAACGGAAAGAAAGGTGAAATTATTGGGGTTGGTAAGGTAGGTAAGGATGACACATGATCCATTGAACATGTTTATCTGATAGATGGCTTGAAATATATCCTGATCAGTGTATCACAATTGTGTGACAGAGGTAACCTGGTTGCCTTTACTCCCACAAAATGTTTTGTGATTAACCTGCTTACTGACAAGATTGTTTTGCAGGGAAAAAGAGTGAATAACATCTATGTCATAGACTTGACCACACTGTCTGAAAATGAACTCACTTGCCTAAGTGTGTTGGACAGTGATCCCCTCCTGTGGCACAAAAGACTTGGTGACGCAAGTCTAAATCAGCTAAACAAACTAGTCTCTAAAGACTTAGTGGTAGGGCTTTCTAACATTAAGTTCAAG
>ML342576.1:10118-30289 GCA_005239505.1 Nicotiana paniculata
ATCTAAGGATGAAGCATTTGATATGTTCACCTCATTTGTCAAGAAAACTCAAAATCAATTAGGACATGAACTAGCATCAATAAGATCTGACCATGGTACTGAATTTAAGAATGTTAAGTTTGCTGAGTTCTGTGATGAACATGGTGTCAATCATAAATTTTCTGCTCCTAGAACCCCACAGCAAAATGGGGTTGTTGAAAGGAAAAACAGAACTCTTGAAGACATGGCAAGAACTATGCTTCTATCTAGCAAACTACCTCACAGCTTCTGGGCTGAAGCAATAAACACAACTTGTTATAGAATCATAGATGTATGACCAGACCTCTGGTAGAGAAAACTCCCTATGAATTACTTAAAGGGAGAAAACCCAACATATCCCACCTTAGGGCTTTTGGATGCAAGTGTTTTATGCATAATAATGTCAAAGATTCCCTAGGAAAATTTGACCCCAAAAGTGATGAGGGAGTATTCTTGGGATATTCATCACATAGCAAAGCTTATAATGTGTATAATAAAATAACTATGTGTGTAGAAGAAAGTGTACATGTTGTCTTTGATGAAACTAACACTCTTGCTGAGACAAAGGAACCAGAAGATGAGGAGCTTGGATTGGTGAGAAGTAGTGATCACATTGAAGAAAAAATGGAAGCTGGAACAGGTGATGGACCAGGTTCAACTACCCCAAGCAACATGACAGGGAATTAAACATATGCAACCTGGCCCTGATCCTGCTCCACATCAACAAGACACCATGGAATTGTCTAGGAATGAACAGTTGGTACTCAAAACGCACAGATATCAGAGTTCTCACCCTCTTGAGAACATCATAACAGATTTGACATCCGGAATCAAAACAAGATCATCCTTGAAAAATCTGTGTGCGTTTAATGACTTTCTATCCATGATTGAACCAAAGAACATTGGGGAAGCCCTACCAGATGATTGGGTAAATGCCATGCAAGAAGAGCTGAATCAATTTGAAAGAAGTCAAGTATGGCACTTGGTACCTAGGCCACTAGACATATTAGTGATTGGCACCAAGTGGGTCTTCAGGAACAAGCTCGATGAGGATGGAACTGTTACAAGAAATAAGGCAAGACTAGTTGTTCAAGGGTATAGTCAAGAAGAGGGAATTGACTATGATGAGACCTTTGCCCCTGTGGCAAGACTGGAGGCAATCAGACTTCTTATAGCATTTGCTGCACATATGGAATTCACTCTTCATCAGATGGTTGTTAAGAGTGCCTTTCTCAATGGCTATCTGAAGGAAGATGTATTTGTCAAGCAGCCTCCAGGTTTTGAAATCAAGGAGTCACCTGACCATGTATACAAACTCGACAAGGCTCTGTATGGTCTCAAACAAGCACCAAGAGCATGGTACAAACGATTATCAAAATTCCTGCTAGAATATGGGTACAAACGAAGCAAATTGACAGTACCTTGTTCTTAAAGGAAAAGGGTAAGGATCTCCTGGTTGTGCAAATATACGTGAATGATATTATATTTGGGCGACTTCTGAAAAATTGAGCAAGGAATTTGCATTGCTTATGGGGAGTGAGTTTGAGATGAGTATGATGGGTGAGTTAAACTTCTTCTTAGGCTTGAAAATCAAGCAAAACTCAAATGGAACAATGATCCACCAACAAAAGTATGTGAAAGAATTGCTCAAGAAATTTAAAATGGAAGACTCAAAGGAAATAGACACTCCCATAGCCACAACTACAAAATTGGATGTGGATGAACCTAGTTCATCTGTTGATCAGAAGCTATACAGAGGGATGATTGGGTCTCTATTATATCTCAGTGCCAGCAGACCTGATATTGTGTTCAGCGTGGGACTATGTGCTAGGTTTCAGGCAAATCCAAAGGAGTCCCACCTCAATGCAGTGAAGAGAATTTTGAGATATTTGAAAGGCACCACTGATTTGTGCCTTTGGTATCCTAAAGGTAGTAATTTCGACCTTGTAGGACATGCTGATGCTGATTATGCAGGTTTCCTGGTTGACAGGAAGAGTACTTCAGGCATGGCTCACTTTTTGGGCTCCTGCCTTGTGTCTTGGGCCACCAAGAAACATAATTCAATAGCTTTGTCTACTGCTGAGGCTGAATATGTGGCTGCAGCCTTTTGCTGTGCTCAGTTTCTATGGATCAAGAAACAACTCATGGACTTTGGTATAGATGTGAGATGCATTCCTATTTTCTATGATAACACTAGTGCCATTAGTATGACGAAGAACCTGATTCATCATAAAAGAACTAAGCACATAGATAATAGACACCATTTCCTAAGGGATAACTATGAAAAAAGAATGATCTCAATTGAATTTTGTGCTACTGATCAACAAATTGCAGATATCTTTACTAAAGCACTGAGTAGGGAGCACTTTGAGAGAAACGGGCTTGAATTAGGGATGATTAAAATCACCTGATTGAAAAAACAAAAATTGAAAGAAAAAAATGGAACACTAACATAGATAGAACATAAATAATCAACTAGACTAGAAACACTAACATAGATAATCAACCAGACTAATCATTTCTCAACATCATGACTTTACTGTCATACTCTCTTGCCATGTATTAATATGATTCCCTGGTTGCTAATGATGTTTCTCTATCTTTGTAAATTGAGGCAAATTAAGGACTTTAACACGATGACCCTGGTTCATCTCTGCTGGTTCATCTGACTGACAAGGTACGTGCTCATCTCCATACAATTATTGAACTAATTACAGTCACACATGAGCAGGATTCTATTTATATTTGGTTTATTTATAATTCTTTTTACTAATCCCTAAATGAACCTGTTCCAAGAAGTCCCATCGGTACTATATTAGCCTAGAGGTAGGGAACTCTTAACTGTCTAATCAATGACACTCCTACAACTATTAGACTCCCACTTGAATAAAATTCTGCCTGTTGTATAATTAATAGCCACAACTTATAAAAGGCCATCATTACCTCCCTTTTTAATAACCTAATAAGTCAAACCAAGATCATTATTCTTCTACCGAAAACTGATCACTTTTCTTTTCTTCCCAACAACAATCGTAATCATATCTTCACCACCACCTTCTTCTTCTTCTTCTTCTTCATCGCCAAATCATGATTATGAGGGAGGGCTTTATAAATCAGATTCAAATTCTCCATCTGTATACAGTTCTCAATCACCAGAAACAACCTCAACAGCTGAAAACCCTCCTATTCCAAAACCCACATCTAACCCTAACCCAGCCCCCCGTGGTCGTCGTGTAAAGGTTCTTGCTAGAAAATCAGTGGCTTATGGGTCCCGTGCAAGATTCTTGGAGGAAATTCTGCAGGCTGAAAAGGATAAAAATTCTGAATCATCAAGTGAATTTTTTAAATCACCCAACGAGGATGAAGCACCTGGTTAATCAAATTCTGAACAAGGTAATTTTGATGCTATTTCTGAATCTGTTAATGCTGAGAACAAGTTTGTTCTGGTTAGGTCGGTAGTTGATGTTGAAGTGCCGAGTAGGCAAAGAAAATTGGGAAAAGGTAAATTTCTGGAGAGAGAGGGATTTGGGGAGGATGGTACCACATTGGCTATCTGTGGTCCCATTCCTGAGAAGGTTGGAGAAGATGTCATAGAGTTAGGGGGAAGTGTAGTCGAGGAAGTAGCGACATGTTTATCAAGCTTGAAGAAAGGACCAGATGAACCTGTTTCATCTGGGGACGAGACGTTGGCTGACAGGCTAAGGAAATTGGGGGAGTCCTATAACCCCAAGAAAAGGAGGACTCAGAAGTCCAAGAAGGCTTCTAACCCAGTTCTTTCTAAGAAGAGGAAAGCTTTTGTAGCTGCTGATGCTCTTGTTCCTAAGGTGCGTGCTACACGTAGTGCTGTAAGAGAGGAAGAAGAAATGTTTGAGAGGGCTCTGCTAGAGAGCAAGAAAAATAAAGCTGCAAAGGGAAAGGCTACATGAGGAGCAGACTGCTCCTGTTGTGGTTGAGGCACCAAAATCAAAAAGGGCTAAGGCTTCTTCAAAGAAGTCAGCTACAGTGTCTGCCACACCCACAAGAACTGTTAAAAGGACCAGGTCCAAGGAAATAAAAGTGAAGGTAATTGAGAAAGATGATAATAAAGAGTGGAGTGGAGAAGATGAGGGGGAAGTTAGTGAGGTGACTGGCAGAATCACCTTGTTTGTCAAAAGAACAATTCTAAAGGGAAAGTTGTTGAAGGATCTCGAGGAACCTGAGATGCGATACCTGATGGACACACTGGATGTTCAGGGGTGGAAGAACATGGTCCTTCACATGGAAGGAAGGTTGGCTAGAGCTGAACTGGTGGAGTTCATGGGTAATGCAGTGGTGAAGGACGGAAGGGTCACTACCATAGTCAAAGAAATTCAAGTCTCCTTTGATTCTAAAGAGCTGGGAGAAATTCTACACATTCTTGCTGAGGGCTACGAAGATTACACTAGGCAAAGATGGCCTAGTTTGGATGGGATAGCCTCAGCAGTCAACATTACCAGATTCTTCAGTGACAATGAAAGTGATTTTGAACCCAGGCCAGTCTACAATAGTGAAATAAATCCAGAGCACAAGTTGTTCTTCGAGTTTGTCATCAAGTTCTTGCTGCCAAGACAAGAACGAAGGCACATAGCCAACTATATGGATCTGACCTTGATGGAGTGTTTGCATAGGGGAAAGCAGATCAACTGGCCAGCCTTCATCATCCAACTCTTGGACAGAGTTGTGAATGGAACAAAAGCACATGCAATCACATATGGCTTTATTCTGACAGTTATGCTTGCTCATTTTGATGTTCCTGTGAAAAAGGTTAGATGGCTACTGCCAAGGACTATTTGGGAAGGATACTTTGCTGACTTGCGATTATACTGTAAATGTTCCTGCAGATGAACCTGGTTTATTTAGGAAGCAGCCTGTCAACAGCAAAGTCAGAACTCTTGTGCAGGAAAGTGAGATCAAGGATATGGAGATCCTTCATTTGAAATCTCGTTTGATTGAGGTTGAAGTTGAGCGGGGTGCTCTCAGGGCTGAATTAGCAAAAGAGAAGGAAAAGAACGAGGGTGTTCTTAACCAGATGCTTTCTCTTCTACAAACCAAGACCATAACCTCCTCTGCACCTTCCCATCCTTAGGCTGTCTAGAGCTACCTAAACCCCCTTTCAGTGCCCAGTTCGGGACGTGTTTCTTTTGTTTTTATTCTGTTTTGCTCATGGTTATGGCTGTTTTTAGTTTTTTGTATGGTGCTTGACTTGCGTACTAATCAATGAATTTTGCTGTTTTTTCTATTGACTTGTCTCAGTTTCTTAGATAGCTTACATTTATTGGTTTCTTATGATTATTAATCATGTTTGCACCTGCAGTTGCCTCAATGGCCATGAGTAGTTGTTAACAACTCTGGTAAGTTTATCATGTTGCAATTTTTTGATGATGCCAAAAAGGGGAAGATAGATATCTGCTTCAGATGTGCTTAAGATATGTGTTTTTCAAATTCAAATTTTTTGATATTTATAACCTAATGAACCTGGTTTCTCAATGATAAATGCTTAAAAAACATACAAAGTGTTTGAAGTGTACAGGGAGAAGCACATAGTTTGTCATAATAAAAAAGGGGGAATTTGTTGACCCAAGTCACTGCATAGTTTTGAAGATTGACAAATGTTTGACCAGTTGAACCAGGTCCATCAGAGCCACATACTTGACCTGACGCGTTCGCACATGAACCATATATACATAGGAGATGAATGCGATTGTGAAGTATCAATGAACAAAGAGAGTGTCTCCTAATGCGAAAAGGTTGCAAATTGATAAGAGAATAGAAGTTCAATTCAGAAAGGACAATAACGAAAGAATGAAGTTGAGTTTAATACGAACTCTTTCTCCCAGGAAGAGTTGTACCAGAACTGAACGACAAACTCAACAACTGACTCTATAAATAATTGAAGTATTCTTGCTTGAATCACCAACGCACAAAAGCAGAAATTTATCAAGAATTGAAAGCAAAATTACTAGAGATTTTGCAAGCAGAATTAATGTGCGATACAAAGGCTACAGACCATCTAGAAGAAACAGTTCAATCTGTTTGTCATTGAGGCTAGTTACTACGAAGGGATTAGAGTTAGTCCTAGGATTACAAAAAAGTTTATTTTGCAAGTCTGTTTGGCTCAGAGTTTTAGTGAAGAGTTTGAGAAAATCCTACTGAGGAGTAGGTCGTGGTTTTTTCACCTTTTGAGCTAGGTGTTTTCCACGTAAAATCTCTGTGGTTTTACTTTACTGCTTTTATTATTCCGCAATAGTAGAAGTTGGAACACCAAGAAGAACCAGGTTCTTCTAGAGAGACAACACTCAAAAAATTGGATACCACACAAATTAACCTATCTTCTTGTGTGGTATTGACGTCTAAAACATCACCCTCAATCGAGGAGCCTCCCACTTTGGAGTTAAAGCCATTGCCTCCACGTCTCAGGTATGAGTTTCTTGGCCTATGTTCTACTTTACCTGTTATTATTTCCTCTTACTTGACTAACGTGCAGGTAGATTCTACTTTGGCGGTTCTCCAAAAGATGATGAATGCTATAGGATGGACATTAGCGGATATTACGGGTATAAGCCTTTTGCATGCACAAGATTATTTTTGAGGGGGATGCCAAACTCTCCATTGAACATCAAAGAATATTAAATAAAGAAATGCAAGAGGTGGTGAAGAAGGAGATAATAAAATGGTTGGATGCCGGGGTGTTTGCCCCATTTCCGATAGCTCGTGGACCTCTCTGGCCCAATGTGTCCCAAAGAAAGGGGGCATGACTGTGGTAAAAAATGACAAGAACGAGTTTATCCCTAAAAGAACGGTCACCGGGCGTAGAGTGTGCATGGACTATAGGAAGCTCAACAAAGTCACTCGGAAAGATCATTTCCCACTTTCATTGCTTGATCAAATGCTTGATAGGTTGGCCGGACGTGCTTTTTATTGCTTCCTAGATGGATACTCCGGCTATAATCAAACTTTTATTGCACCAGAGGAACAAGAGAATAATACTTTCACTTGTCCCTATGGTACTTTTGCATTCTCGCGGATGGCATTTGGGTTATGCAATGCACTAGCGAATTTTCGACAGTGTATGATGGCCATTTTCACCGACATGGTGGAGGATTTTCTTGAGGTTTTCATGGATTATTTTTTCGTGGTAGGGAATTATTTTGATGATTGCTTGAACAACTTTGAAAAGGTATTGGCAAGATGTGAAGAAAAAAACTTGGTTTTGAATTGGGAGAAATGCCACTTCATGGTCGAGGAAGGAATTGTCCTCGGTCAAAAAATTTCAAAGGATGGTATTGAGGTCGACAAGGCCAAAATTGAGGTGATCTCCAAACTCCCACCCCCTACATCCGTGAAGGGAGTGAGGAGCTTCTTGGGTCATGCAGGGTTCTAATGCCGATCCATCAAGGACTTTTCTAAGGTGGTAAACCCCTTGTGTAAACTTTTGGAGAAGGATGCCAAGTTCCATTTCAACGATGATTGTATGAAGGCATTCGAATTGCTCAAGTTCAACTTGACTACTACTCCTATTATCACTGATGCAAGCGATGTGGCGGTTGGAGTGGTGTTGGGTTAACGTATCAACAAAATATTCCATCCGGTCTACTATGCTAGTAAGCCCATGAATGATGCCCAAGTCAACTACATAGCGACCGAAAAAGAGATCCTTGCTACTGTCTTTGCTGTGGAGAAGTTCCGCCCGTACTTGATGGGTACAAAGGTGATTGTACACACCGACCATGAGATGCTTCGATATTTGATGATCAAGAAAGATTCTAAAGCAAGATTAATGTGGTGTGTGTATCTTTTGCAAGAGTTTGATCTAGACATTCAAAACCGCAAGTGTTGTGAAAACCAAATGGCTAACCACTTGCCTCGTTTGGAGGAGGAAGGGAGGCCACATGATGGCCTTGAGATAAATGATTCATTTCCCGACGAGCAACTCCTAGACATTTCAATGAACGGGATGCCATGGTTCGTCGACTTAGCCAATTATCTTGTGAGTGGTATGGTACCGAATGAGTTCTCTTCAAACCAAATAAAGAAGCTCAAACAGGATTGCCTTGACTATTATTGGGATGAGTCACATCTCTTCTGAATTCGTACCGATGGTGTGATTCGACGATGTGTATCGGAGGAAGAACAACTGGAAATTCTTGGGGCTTTCCACTCTTCACCATATGGTGGTCACAATGGTGGATCTAGAACAACAATAAAAGTGTTGAGTTGTGGATTCTATTGGCCACTCTTTACAAGGACGCGAGCGATCTCGTCAAGCGTTATGATGAATGTCAAAGGGCCAGTGGGATTTCTAAGAACAATGAGATTCCCCTCACCACCATCTTGGATATTGACATTTTTGATGTGTGGGGCATTTATTTCATGGGTCCATTCGTGAGCTCTTGTGGGAACACTTACATATTGGTAGCTGTGGATTATGTGTCAAAGTGGGTTGAAGCCGCGGATTTTCCCAACAATGAAGCTTGAAGTGTGGTGGCATTTTTGAAAAAGTACAT
This sequence comes from Nicotiana paniculata, assembly GCA_005239505.1. Classification (NCBI taxonomy): domain Eukaryota; kingdom Viridiplantae; phylum Streptophyta; class Magnoliopsida; order Solanales; family Solanaceae; genus Nicotiana; species Nicotiana paniculata. Next base: position 18,659 of record ML342576.1, read on the forward strand.
CTTCACGAGATTTGGTACTCCAAGGGCCATTATTAGTGATGGGGGATCATACTTTTGCAACAAAGCTTTGATACCTTACTCACAAAGTATGGTGTCACTCACAAAGTGTAGACAACCTATCATCCTCAAGCAAGCAGGCAAGTTGAAGTCTCCAACCGGGAGATCAAGAGTATTTTGTCAAAGACAGTGAATGCCAACCATACGGATTGGTCGAAGAAACTTGATGATGCTCTTTGGGCTTATAGGACTTACAAAACATCGATTGGTATGTCTGCATACCGGTTAGTATTCAGGAAAGCTTGTCACCTTCCGGTGGAACTTGAGCACAGGGCTATGTGGCCATTGAAGAAGCTTAATCTTGAATGAGATGTAGTCGCCAACTTAAGGGTGGCACAATTCAATGAGCTTGATGAATTCCAGTGCCATGCTTATACAAATTCGTCCTTAAAAAAGGACAAGATGAAGTACCTCCATGACAAGTACATCCACAACAAGGAGTTCAAAGAAGGTGATCTTGTGCTATTGTTCAATTCTCGGTTGCGGATGTTTTTGGGAAAGTTGAAGTCCAAGTGGAGTGGTCAATTTGAGGTTGTGCATGTGACACGCTTTGGTGTATTGGACTTGAAGAACAAAAATGATTAAGTGTTTAGAGTCAATGGTCACTGGGTGAAACATTATTTTGGCAAAGCTGATGATGGCCACGTTGTGGCGTTGATTCATTTCAAGTGATTGATGGTACCGTGACGTTAAATCAGGCGCTTCTTGGAGGCAACCCATGTTTCTTTTCATTTTTTATTTTCTTCCTTTTTATAGGTTTTGTATTGAGCTAACTGGTTTTGAAGTGATTTGCAGATGAGTGTGCATTGAAGGTTCTGTGATTGAAAAATTGGCCAAGTGTTGAAAATCAATGCGGACCGCACATTTATTGTGCGGACCGCATAATTGTGTTTGCAACCGCAGAGAGTATTCTGCGGCCGCACAATTCTTTGTGCAGCCGCACAACTGGTGACCCAAATATGTGAATTCTCTAAAGTTTTGAGTTCCAGAGAATAGGTCAATCAGCGGCCGCACACAAAAATGTGCGGACCACACAAATTTATACAGCCACACTCATTTTTGTGCGGACCGCAGAATCTCAGCACAAGCACAGGAAAAGAGTGCGGACCGCACTCAAAATTGTGCAGCCGCACTCAGCTCTCTTTTTGGCTGACTTGGTCAATCTATAAATAGGGCCTCTGAGCACTATTCGCAACTTTACACACTCTAAGGTCTTGAACCCTAAACAAAAACTGTGCATCATAAAATTGTTCACACTCCATAATCAGTTCATCAAGTCTAGATTCGCACCTGTAATTTTTCATCACTGGTATGTTCAATCCATGTTAGATTTTTTCCATTTTTCTTAATTTTTGTTCTTGATTAGTTTAGTTATTTTTAGGCCTAAAAATGTCAATTATCCTTCATATCTGCTCAACATCATGTGGGTAGTTTCATATATGTTCATTGGGGACTGGGTAGACCATTGATCATGTTGATTTGCAAATACCATGTCTAATTTGTGGAAAAACCAAGAATCCTAAAGTCACTGCCGTATGTTTTCAAATTGTGCGGCCGCACACAAAATTGTGTTGTCCGCAGATCTGTAAATTAGGGCAAACATGTGCGTGAAAAGTGCGGAATGCACTTTGGAACTTCAGAGAACCAGTGTCTCAGCTTAGAATTGTGCGGTCCTCACTTCAGGATGTACATCTGCACTTAATACTGTGTTGTCTGCACTTCAAGGTGTGCAACCACACTTTAAAATTGTGCGGTCGCACATGATAGTCTGCGTTCACACTCAAAATTGTGCGGTCCGCACTGTCTCTTGTGTAGACTGTTACCCTGCAACTGTTATGCAAATGTTTAAACTGTTTTGAACTCCAACTGATTTATGTGCCTTGTATTGCAGACAATTATTCGTTCAAGAGGTAGAGGTGATATAGCCAAAGAGAGAGGTGAGCCCTCCCGAGGCAGAGTAAAGGTCACTCACCTACTGGAAGTGCAATCTAAAGAAATCGCTAAAAAGCCGACCACTAGGAGAGGTAGGGTCACAAAGCCTTCTGAATCTAGTTCATATGCCCCATCTAGGGAAGCCTTAGAGGGTCAGTCAATGAAGGTACAACCTGAGGTCCAGTCCCAACTATCACAACCCACTAGGAGATATTAATTGCGCAACGAACCCTCCACTATAGCAATTTCTTCTGAGGGTTCTGATGCTAGTAGACAAGGTTCAAAGACCTCATCTACACCTACTCTTCTGGTAATAGTGGCAATAGATGATGATGATGATGTCCGAAATAACGGTAGAGGAGTTCACTCGAGTGGGCGGCCTAGAGAGGTCGAAGAAGAAGGAGGCATGTGAGGATCAGTTTGTGAGTTTGACGGCCTTCACAAGGTTCAGAGAGTGGTATCCCCAGAGATCGCTCACACTTGAGCGACAATTCTTAATTAAGGATTTGGATATTCACAATCCAAATGTCCTTAGACAGCTCCAGGATCGAAATGGGTGGAAGTGGTTCACCCAAAGTGTCAAAGATGCAAATGATAACTTGGTACGGGAATTCTATGCCAATGTCGCTCACATCAAGAAGGGGTACCAAAATAACAAAAGTGAGAAATTTGAAAGTCCGATTCGACCCCAGCACTCTGAACACCTACCTGGGATTTGAGAAGGAAGAGGTAGTCCAGTAGTTGGAAAAGCTTGCTATGGGTGATGTAGCTCGCCCGTGGCTAGCTGAGATGTTGGTTGCTCGAGGACCACCACCACCGTGGATCACAGTAGGGGTTCCTATCCTCCGAGCCACCCTAAATTTTGAAGCTAAAGGGTGGCAGACCTTTGAGTGCAGCCGTATTGATCCAAGTTTGAATGAGAACAATATCCTACTTCCCCGAGCAGTTCTGGTGGCTTCTATTATGGACGGGTACCTAATCAATGAGGGTGCCATCATGTCTAGCAACATGACATTAGCTGTCCGAAAAGGTGAAAGCTCCTACCCATATCCCAATACCCTCACAGAATATTTCACGGATGCAAGGGTGGAGCCGAGTCTATTTGATACAAAAGTAAGGGCAAAGAATCCCTTCTCATGGTACCACCTGCAGGGTGCGGACAACCCAAAGTTCAAGGGTAAGGCTACTACCACCGTTGGTCAGTCTACGAGCTATCGGTGGTGGGTACAGAGTCTGTTGCTGATCCATCTACATCTCTCATGCCTTCCATAGCAGCCATGCTTTACACTGGGACAGCCGACATGCCACCACCTTCATCTTCTAGGCCATCAGCTTCAGTACCAGTGCCAACCTCATCCACTTATCCACTCACTGCGTTGCGAGTCTCCCAGACTTTGACGAGCCTCAACAACTAGATGTAGACAGCCACTTGTAAGCTGTGTGACATATCTAGTACTATTGCAGCACATTCCTCTACTCCAGCAGCACCACAGGCCCCTTCGTCAGTGGAGGAAACATTAAAGAAGATTCTGGAGAACCAGAAGACTATTATGGACACACTGGTGGCTCATGGGGAATCTATTGAGGATTTGGGCAAGCAGGTGAAGAAGATGACGAAGTTCCAGGCTTCAAATAAATCAATGGATAGATTGAGAAAGGAGGGGACGAAAATAGCAACAGCGGGTGATTTTCCATTTTACCTACTGATGAAGATAGATCCATCAGTGCCAGCAGACCCAGTAGCACCATCAGCAGAGGCACCAGCTGGCCAGTTTGACAAGCTGGATCTTAGTGCCCACACAGCTGAGGAAATGCTTTAGATGCTCGCCAACCCTGTTGTTCCCCAGCCAGGTGATGATGAGATACAATTGGCGGAGCCCGAGGGTGGTGATGCTTCCAGTCACCCTGAGACCATATAGGGAGTTTTCTTTGCTCTCTACCCTCCTCGTTTTGTATATTCATTTGCCTTACTTTCAGTAATTTATTTTATAGCTTCTTCATCTTGTTTTCTTAATAGTATAGCTTCTCAGTAACTTTAATAACTTCTTTTTGATTTGTTAGCTTCTTTTTTATGTTTAAGTGAACAATAAGCCTTTTGGTTTCTTAATGCCACGGTTCTTTTCAAAGGTGGGTCTTGTGTGAACCGAGTGGTTCTTCCTAACGATGGATGGCGTGACAACCTTCTTAAGGGATCAAGTCCGTTTTGGATGTTTTGGGTTAAAACAATAGTATTAATAATAAATAAGGGTCAAGAATGCTTTACTTGGTACTAACACACTTAACTACGCACTTATGGTTAAAAATAAGTTTTTGGAAAGAAATGGCTCTAGTTAGTGACCTTGTGACTCTTGTGTTGACTTAGGCAATCATCGGGTGGTTTAGTTGAACCATTAAATATTTTCAATCTTGAATGCGGTTGTTGTGGGACCTCGAATCTATTCTCTTTAACAATTCGGTTGTGTGAGAAGTGAGGTATTTTGTTACAAGTCCAAGTACCCGTGCGAATGATCTAGAACTTGCCCCGAATGTGTTTCTAGGCGAAATTCTAAGTTAGCTTGGCTTGAGAAGTGATTGTAGGCTCTCTTTGACCCGTTTTGAAACCTTGCATGGCCCACCAATGATATCATCCTTAGTCAACCCTTTTGAGACTAAAGCCTTTTTTATGTGATAACCACGTGACAAGCCTTTACCTATTTTATAGTGACTCTTTCTTGGCACCCGAGATTTCTCTAGCACTCATGAGAAACAAATGGCAAAAACATATGTTTGGGGCAGAGAACGGGAGTTTAAAGATGGTATCAAGGCACAAAAAGAGAAAACAAAGGAAGAAGAGGAAAGGCAAAGAAAAATAAAGGAAGAACAAAAGAAAAACACAAAATGAAAAGTGAATAATGTGAAAGGGTTGAAAATATTCAAAAGAAAGCAAAAGTGCAGAGCATGGAGAAAACAAAGAAATAAAGTATGAATAGCATGACCAAGAAAGAGTGATGTCAAGTCTCTCTAGTCCCCCTAAGGGAATAGAAAATGACTCAAAGAGTTGACAAAGTAAGAGCCAAAAAGAGAAAATGGAGTGCTAAAGGAAAGATGAACCAGTTCCATTCCAATATTTCCCGTCCAAAAACCTTCATTATATGCCGAAAACTCCCTACGTGATTTCAAGCCGAGCATATTACATTAGTGGTGATCTACATGAGGGGCAAGCATATGGTACTTAGAGCCGGGCTTGTGTTATTCTTTTGAGAGTGATGAGCGAATCTTTCTCAAGTCATTGAATTGAGTGCTTTATTCATGAGTGAGATGAGCTTCCGGAGAGTATCAGAGGAGGACTTTGGGATCCACAGTTACCTACATGAAAGTGCGAACTACCTTGATGAACAAAGTCAGCTCTTGATGCTCAAGCGTCACATTAGAGCTATTTGTGTTTTAACATTCTAATCATAGGCTTGTTAATGATTCATGAGTGTGTGGGTTATTGTTGGTCCCAATTGATGTATGTTTGATTCAAATTGGGCTAGATGAAATAGCCCCTTTCTAGTGGAGGTGGGATTTTCCTTAATTTCTTGAGCACAAGCAAAATCTTAAGTTTGAGGGAGTTGATAAGTAGGGATTTTGACTGCTTGTTTTCTCTCTTTTACTTACGTTTTAGCTCAAAAATGCTTAAAGGTATTCCCGAGAACTAATGAAATATGCTTTCTTGCAGGAATATTTGGAAACAAGCCAAAGAAATGAAAATCAACTCAAGAAGGAGTAAAATTGGACAAAGACCAAAACAACGCAAAAAGGACCAAAGTGCGGACCACACAATACTGTGTGTGGCCGGAGACTCTGAAGAGCCAGTGACAGAATTCCTTCACAAAGTGAAGATCGCACAATTATCATGTGCTTTCGAGGCCTGAAGAAGTGCGGACCGCACTATTATTGTGCGGCCATAGAATGATACAAGTGCGGTCGCACTCATAATGTGCAGTCCGCAGAAGTTTCCCATGTCCAACCCAAGATCAAGAGTGCGGTCGCACTCAGAAATGTGCGGTCCACACAATCAGAGGAAGTGCGGCCGCACCCCAGATTTATGCGGCTGCAGAAGGCCACCCTGTCAAGTCAGCTTCAAAGTGCGGACCACATACTGAATTTTGCGGCCGCACAACTTCCGCAAGGGGAAATTTTGTTCGATAATTTTAGCTGGGTATAAATACATCTTTTTGTCATTTTTAAGTGTAGTTGGAGCACCTGAGAACATAGAGCCATTTTTTCTTTTACTGTTTTGGGTAACTTTTAATAGAGTATCATTTTAACATTATATTTTCTTCTCTTAATCATCTATTATGAGTTTAATCTTAGTTTCTTCTTTAATTTCTTCATTTTTTCCTATGAGTAGATAAACCCTTAGCTTGGGTTGTGACCCAACCCTAGTATATAAATTTTTAATAGAGTATCATTTTAACATTAGATTTTCTTCTCTAAATCATCTATTATGAGTTTAATCTTAGTTTCTTCTTTAATTTCTTCATTTTTGCCTATGAGTAGCTAAACCCTTAGCTTGGGTTGTGACCTAACCCTAGTATGGATACCTAATAGGTGATTGTTTTAGGGCTTATTTATGATTGGGTATATGATATTTAGCCTAGTTCTTGCTTGAATTTACGAATTGATGGTTGCAAATATTGATTCATGCCTAATTGACTTAGTTTCTACTTGAGAAAGAGAGACTAAGTCTAGGAAAACTTGGTTAACAAGAAATTAGGGTGATCTCAAGAAATTGATCGCCCCAATTAAAGGGTCGAGTCTAGAGATAGTAAGACCAGACTTGATCATCGATCACTTGTTTCGTGAAATACCCGTTTGGACTTGAGAAAGCCAAATTGGGCAAAATCACTCAAACTACCGAGAGGTATAGAGTGAGTAATCGCGTGTGTTTTCTATATTATATCTCGATCAACCAAACATGCCCTAAAGCCCTCAATCCATTAGGTAACCAACTAGCAAAATTTGGAGCCCTAGATCTTTCATAACTTGAAAAACAACAAAACCAAAAACATTATCTCTTAGCTTTAAAATTTCAAGCAATAGCATGAAAATTATAAATAGAAAAGAAACAACTGAATATGTGGAAGTGCAATCTTGGGCACGTCGTACACTAGACTAGGTATATACCTAATCCCACATAAAACTCTCTGTGGAATCGACCCCGACTCGCTTTGGGAATTTATAATTGCATTGATAGCCTCACAATCCCAAGTAGTGGTGTGAGTTTGGGAGACATCAAACTCATGTAATACAAACCATCTAATATTTCAAATCATCTACGACTCTCGTATTCATCCTCGTGATTGTTAGGTCAACCATTACCACCGATCCAAACTCAAATCGTACAAATACAACCCACTGGTAGATAAGAAATCCTTCACAAAACATCGTAAAATTAACACATACGTAGATTACCTCGTAGGTTGTAACCCACCTACTTAGCCTCAAACTGACATCTCTTTATACCCTTTTGCAGCCTCAACTACTACACAATCACTTAATCTTCCTGAGTATGAGCCTATCAACAAGACCATAAGAATCTATTCCGTTCAACAATTAAGGAACATAAAATATCCTTCAATACACTCATGAATCGAGACTATACGTCACATCAAGACAGAAATCAAGCACCTTGTGGTCCTTGAACATATCAAGCAAACTCTTCTCAACACCTTCGAACCATCCGATCACATCCCACAATCACATCATACTCATCATATAGCCATCCAATCACTTATCGAGCCATAAATTCCACTTATAGGGACACTACCGGATGTATAAGTCCAAAAGCACGTGATCACACAATCGAAATCTCCATGCTTAAGCTACAGTCAAAAACCAGCCTCAAGTCCTCCAACCCGGACCATAATCAGCACACTGAAATCATATCTCGCACCTCATCCATGGAATCACAAGCCGTTGATGCATAACCCATACCGAGCGCTCACATGCACATACGAATGCGTGGAAGGAATTCAAAGAGTTACGCTTCAAGCTGAATCAATGTCGCACGATAAGGAAAGAAAGATGGGAAGTATATCCTAAATGTCATGTAGCCTTTTAAAGATGGGTATGGACGTCATCATACCGATCCGCAAGACTCTACTAGACACTTGCTCATGACTTTTAGAACCTATGAACCTAGAGCTCTGATACTAATCTGTCATGACTCAAAATCCAACTTGGCATGATGGCACCTAACAACCTCGCTAGGTAAGACAATTAACAACTATCAAATTCTAATGAATTTTAATAAGACAATTAAGTAAAAGAAAATATCTGAATCTTATACAATTCCCAAGGACTGGTAGTACAAATTATGAGCTTCTAAGATTTAAAGTTTACAAAGCTGGTATGAAATAATACATCATATGTTCGAAATGTACATAAGTAGATTTTTAATAATCTAAGGTTACCATGAACAAGAGGCAACTACAACCAGAACGCAGGTACATTTTCAAATCCAGCTCTCGTCGAACACAACAACATCATCTGTCAACATCTGCACGCAAGGTGCAGAAGTGTAGTGTGAGTACAATTGAACCCATATACTCAATAAGTAACAAACCTAACCTTAGGTTGTGAATAGTGACGAGCTAGAACAAAGGTCGGGTCAAACACTAGTAGCCAACAACAGTTCATAACAATGTAAAACAAGTAATAAAGGAAGTAACTCAAAGCTAACATGCTCATCTTAATCATGATTTCCAAAAATAGTTCTGCTTCTCAAGTATATCAGTGAAAATCCAAATCTCTTACCAAAATCGCCGAAAATATGAGTAAGTTTGAAAACTGTGAATTATCCCAAAAATCCTTTCAACAATAAATATGATGTTTCATTTTCTTTTTCAGATAGCAAGTGTAAAACATTTCTCTATGCCCATATGTCAAGATATGTGAAAAGTCATGAATGACGTAATACCGTACAACATGAGGAAGAATGCATCTCTATGCCTGTATGTCAAGTGTGCATCCCAAATGTGATGCGACTCGGTGATAAAATAGTATGCATACTCTTAGAGTATCAATTCGCTCAGTCCTCACAGTCACTAAGTCCTCACAGTCACTCAGTCCTTACAGCCACTCAGTCCTCACATTCACTCAATCCTCCCAATCACTCGGCACTCGCACTCAATAGGTACCTGAGCTCACTAGGGGTGTGTACAGACTCCGGATGGGCTCCTTAAGCCCAAGCGCTATAACAAGCCAATCATGGCATAAATTAGTAAATCATGTTGCGGCATGCAACCCACTCCCATCATAAATCAATAAACATGCTGCGGCCTGCATCCCGATCCCATAACATCCTCGCCATCAGGCCCTCGGCCTCACTCAGTTATCAATCTCTCCAGTCTCTAGGGCTCTCAATGTCATGAAATATCATCCCAAAAATAATGATGTGATGTAACAATAAATAGTAACAGATACTGAGATACGATATGCATATGAATGCGTATGACTGAGTATGTAATGCAGTGAAAGAAGATAGCTTAACAACAGAAATGACCTCAGTGGGTTCCAAAAGGATAAGCATGTAGCCTAGACATGGATTTTAACATGGATCATATCTCAATAGCTCAAGTACTTAGAAATTTCATGGTTACAGGTAAGATCAGGTAAATACACAGTACCATAGAAATAACAGAGTCACCAATCACGGTTCACGCCCACACGCTCGTCACCTAGCGTGTGTGTCACCTCAATACCAATCACATATCTCGTAATTCGGGGTTTCCCACCCTCAACATTAAGTTTAGAAGTATTACTTACCTCTAACAAGCCAATTCCAATACCGAGAAAGCCAAGCAATGCTCCAAACATTCCATCTCGCGCATACCGACCTCCAAACGGCTCAAAACTAGCCAAAAGCAACTCAAATACATCAAATAAGTCCCAAGGAAACAATTTCAAATGATAAAGGTCGAACCCTTAATCAAAATCCAGAACCGACCAAAAGTCACACCCAGGCCCGCGCCTCAGAACCAGAGAGAACTCATAAAATTTGACAACCCATTTAATTACGAGTCCAACCATACTAGTTTCACTCAAATCCAACTTCGAATCGATGTTCAAAATTCAAAAATTCACATTATGAAACTTTAGGCAAACCCTGCCCCCCCCCCCCCAATTTTCATCTCAAAATACTAATTAAATGATAAAAACAATGATATATTCGTGTATATTAACCAAATCAGAGTTAGAATCACTTACCCCGATGAATTTCTTGAAAAACTCACGAAAAATCGCCATAAACCGAGCTCCCAAAGTCCAAATGTGGAATAATACTCTAACCCTCATTTATATAGTAAAAAAATTGACCTCTCATTGTGCTGACCGCACATTGTTTTGTACGGCCGCATATCCCAAGTCCCGCGGCTACAAGTCCAAATTGTGCGGTCGCACTTCCAAAGTGACTACACTACTAGGCTTTAGTAAATTGGCCATACCATTCTGTATCAATGTCAAAATGATGATTGCTTTACTTTTATTAAAGCTAGACTCAAAGGGATACAACCTTCATTTTTGGATCATCTCCAAATTATTTATATATTAAAAGATATAAGCTTCCGAAATTAGACCATCGAACCTGTAGAATCTCCGATCTGCGGCCGCGACAAGAATTGTGCGGTCCACACTTTTCCTCAGCTGTCCACACTTTTCCTTTGTGGTCCGCACTTTTCTTCCCAGGTCCACACTTGAGGCTTTGCCTCAACACTCCAAAATGTGCCCCCTCACTTCCAAAGGTACCAGAACAACATCAGAGTGTCGAAAATGCCCGGACTCGCTCAAAACTCATCCCGAAACATACCAGAGCCACTCGAGACCCCGTCCGAATGTACCAACAAGTCCTAAAACACAATACAAACTTATTAGAAACCTCAAATAACACATAACAACATCAAAGTGATGAATCATACATCACATCAAACTTAATGAACTTTGAATCTTCAACTTTCAAAACTCGCGCTGAAACATAACAAATCAACCCGAAATGAACTTAAATTTTGCACACAAGACCCAAAGGACATACAAAGCTATTCCGATTCCCGAAAAAAAATCCAAATCTGATATCATCAAAGTCAACTCTCAGTCAAACTATGAACTTTCCAAACCTTCAAATTTCCAACTTTCGCCAATTAGCATTGGAATCTTCGAGAAACATCCAAATGCAAATCCGGGCATACGCCCGAGTCCAAAATAATCCAATCTGAGGTCGAATACTAAAAAGTCAAACTTGGTAAAACTCTTCCGACTTAAAGCTTCAATCATGAAATTCATCCTTCCAAATCAATTCCGAATAACCTGAAACCAAAAATGAGCAAAAACTTGTTGATTGATTTCCCAATGCACACGCAAGTGTACGTGGTCGACAAGTAATATAGGATTTTAAGTCCAGATATCGTACCCACAAGGACTTGTGTAGACTACTTGCTAAATCACTCTAGTCGTTATCTAATCAAGCCAAAATAAAATCAAGGATGCAACTATTTTATACTAAGAGTCTATGAAATGACTAATTATAAAGTGACAAAAATATTGTTATGTATTCAGTAAAGACAAATATTTCAGGGTTGTGATCTATTCACCACTCGTATTGCATTCTAATTAACTCTCCCT
>ML342577.1:0-48032 GCA_005239505.1 Nicotiana paniculata
TTGTAGAAAGCAAAAGTTCGATAGCAAATTATTTTGCTAAGTTAATATCTTCAAAAGAAAAAACAACTTACTAAGGGTATGTTTCAGCAGAAGAAGAGTCTCAAGCTGAGTCACCGTCGGTAATTCGCACAGTCAGAGTTCAGCAAATGCAGAAAAAGGTTAAAACAATCAATTGAAAAAGAATTTTTGTTTTTAAACAGAAGGGGTGAGCGAGGGGTTTTTAAAAAGGTTAAAAATTTAGGTTGAGTATTGNACCAACACTTCTGTCCGACTTTTATTACTTAAGAGGGCAAGGTAAATTATTTGAGGGGTCCCCAGTGTATATACAAATGTATATAAAATATTATTTCAGTATTTTTGCCGAGGCTAACGGGTTCCGGTGACCCCTCTACCTCCAAGGTAGGTCCGCATCTGCCTACGAAGGTCAAGTGAGTAGCAGTGAAACCCCTTTTGAACCCGAGAATAACCAAGGAAGACGCACTTAAGAGCACGAGGAGCTAACTTATCTTTTCCAGGAGCTAAGTTGCGAACAAAACATGCACTCCCAAAAACACGAGGAGAAAGAGAGTATAAGGGTGACTTAGGGAACAATACTGAATAAAAAGGGCAGCTCTATGCACTAAAGCTCCCGCTATGTGCGGGGTCCAAGGAAGGGCTGAACCACAAAGGTCTATTGAATGTGGAATCTAATTCTGGATAGCAAATGAATGTATCCGATTAATCAAGTAACAAGCTGTAAAAACTGCATTGCCCGAAAAACGCAGCGGAACATGGGACTGAATGATAAGTGTGCGAGCAGTTATAATGATATGCCTATTCTTTCTTTCTGCTGAGGGGTACAGTGTTATCAAAAGCGAAAAGCGCAAAAAAGCCCTAAGGTCAGTTGGAGCTTTAAGCGCAAAGCGCAAATAAAGCACGAGCTTTAATTAAGAACAACGCAAATGGAGAAAAGCTACAAATATGTATGTGTAATCCAAGACTAATATCTATAAGAATGAATACCAAATATATGGACTAGGAGATTGAAGAAAATTTACGATAAAGTGAAATATCAATTGTTTAGTGCCGCCTTTTTAGGATTACGCTCATTGCAAGAGCTTTGATGACAACACTAAAGCGCTCACGAAGCGAGGCAAAGCGCTCAACATGTTTTGAAGTTCGCTTCAGGGCTTAAGCGCGCTTAAAGCGCGCCTTTTATAAAACTGGATGGGTATACGATAATACGAACAAGATGTTTGATACATAATTCCTTGAGAGGTTATAAAATGCTAAAACTGAGAGGATAAGTATTCTAAAACATTATCACTACAAAAAGTGCGAATAGAAACACCAAATTGATTTTTAATTTCAGCACAAAAATTCTGGAATATAGAAAACAACTTTGAACGAACTTTCATTAGGAAAATCCAAGTACATCTTGAATAATCATCAAAGAAACTAACAAAATAACGAAAACCTAAGGTCGAACTAACTCTACTAGGACCCTATATATCAGAATGAACTAAAGCAATAATAAACTCTGAACGACTCTCAGCACTACACGGAAAGGTGGCTCAGATATGTTTCCCAAGTTGACACCACTCACAATCTAATGTAGACAAACTAGGCACCATCTTCTAAAGCTTGGATAAACTCGGATGTTCTAAACGCATGTGAATTAGATCTGGAAGATCTGTAATTGAATTAGGTCTGGAGGATCTATAATTGAATTAGGTCTGAAGGATCTGTCCAAAAGAAGTTTTGTCAGAAACTGGTTGGAGGGCAGCTCATGCGCCGGCCTGTGAGGAGATCTCGCCAGAATTTCCCCCCTTATGGTCAGCGCATGTGGGGGGAGGGGGTATTTTCCGGCAGGGTTTGCTGGGGTTTGGTCACCCGAGGGTGTAGGACCCTGTGGTAGTGTTGGTTTTAGCACAACACTGAGGGAAACGTAGGTGACACAATAACAGCCCTAGAAGTTACCGGAAATTGACCCACAACGACTGTCTGGCAAAGTTTTCTTTCCCGAATGTTTCTCACCAACGCGAAAAAGCTTTATTAATTAAGTCTAAAGTGTTGTACAATGCCTTATTTATATACAATGATTACATAATAATAGATATCTACTTCCCGATGTGGGACACTATACATTACTATTTAAAAAAAAATATTAATAACTAAGTCATCACAAGTGTGCAATTTCATGAATGCTCTTGAAAAGCGATAGGGAGAATTAGTAAGAACAAACAAGAGAAATGCATGCGAATCCAAAACTTTTACTACATTAACTGAAACTGTCTCACCTTGCAAATTACACCTCTTCCAATGATTTCTCCACCACTCTCCCTTGATCTCTTTTTCTGGTGATTGTAAACTTCCGTAATAGGCTTATGATCCTTACAGTTGTTTCCATTTTTGGAGCAGGGAATACAAGCATCAATGTCCATCTTTTGAGGCCTAGTAGGAGAACTAGAAAAGTGATAATCATCATTTATTTGCACCTCCGACGGTTCAAGATGAGCACCAGCTAACTCCATATCATTAAGATTATTGATTTCACAGCTTTTAGTGGACTTCACCAGCTCTTCAGCTTTCTCTTCTGGTGTCCTTGGGCGGTTGATGATAGCATACAATTCTTTTGCAATTGAATCTTCATAGTCTCTGCTATTTTCATAGTGTACCTTGTTACTTGTATCATTTAAACATTCCAAGTTGACACCAGTTAGCTTATCACCACTGAAATCTACAATTTCTGTAATTTTAATTGAACTATCTTTTCCAGCTTCTTCACTTTTCCTTATCCTCTGAGGGCCATCTATAGCAGTTGCTTCTTGACCAACTGCAGAATGACTAACTTTTTCATGGCAACCATCACCATTTTTTGCCTCTGAAATTTCTAGGTTTATACGATCTGACTTTGTTCCGATTAAAGCTTCATAACTTTCATCAGGTGTCTTTGCTTCTATCTTTTCTATCCGTTCCTCTACGCCCTGGCTATCAAAGCAGAAGGAAAACCCAATTAAGCAAGACAGTGAATAACTATCAAAGCAAGATCTATTGACAACTCACCACAAACAAAAGCCAACTGAAACTGAAGGTACCTCAGAAGAAAGGCTGACATGATATTGGCATAGGGAAGCAGGTGAAAGTACTCAACTACTTCTGTAGCGGACCAACTACCAGAGCTCTTTTTCACCAGTGGACCCTGTAAACTACAGAGATAAACAGTTATCACTTTTATTTTTCTAGCAGCAAAAGGTACCAGAATACATGAACTTCTATTGACAAATTATTTAAGCAATTATGTCTTTTGACTTAACCTAGTGGATTCTCTAAGCCAAAGCAGCTAAAACAACAAAAACTAACCTCTCAAAAATCTCCTTGACCGGAATTTGAATGTCTTGATTGATTGATTTACATTGCATGATGTAAAAGCAAGACGCTGTCTTTTCTTCAGTTAGTGAATATACCACATGCTTCTCCAAAACCACAAGGTCAGACCGAGAAATACCTGCTCCATATCAAGCTAAGTCTCACACATGATACAATGCTCTCTAAATCAGAACAAACCTGTAACTCAAGCAGTTCATTTTTATAAAACAGGAACAGAACGATTGTACTGCCTAGGTCAAAGCTCTATCGACCAGTTCTTTTTCTGCCCAGGCATGAGAAAACACTATTTAAGAGACTTAATGCTGGCAAAGGCATTCGAAGAACTTAGGAAATCAACTTATGATCTAGAGCAGCCTAGGCACAAATTAATTTGAAAATCTAGAAATATATTACAAATATAATTCCGATATTCACGTACCTGTTGCATCCTTGACAGCCAAAAAAGCAAACTGCTGAAGGCTAGAATCATCATCTTTTTGCTCTACCGTCACTGGTCTCATACTGGTTCGCCTTTTTTTGTTTATATGTTTTCTCTCCACCATACCTTCAATTCCAGCAGTGGGAAGCTGAAGATTTTTTTCGAGGAGAGACCAGACCCCATCTGCGACAGAACTATAAAGCAGCCAACAATTTTCTTTCTTAGAGTCTAGTAATAAGACAGAAACTTTGGCAATTAGCCATTTGTTTATAGACGGAACATTTTTTGAGGCATCTAAAGTGCAAGATATGTTGCAGGCATCTTGGATTGCTTTTTCAGCTACAGAAAGATCATTGTCCATGTCCTTGGAGCCAGTTAAATCAGATTGATTCATGAACTTCATGTATGAGACCAAAGCCGGTTTTAGAGTCACAGCCAACTTGCAAAATGACTCAAATTCTAAATGTTGTGCCTGTGGATTTTGCTTCCTCTGGTAATAGTTGTAAAGTAACACAACAGCATGCAACTGAATAAGGAAAAAAAGGAAGAAGGAAAAGAATTCAGAAGTCAGCCGGAGATCTTATTGGAATTACAAAATTAATCTTCTCCATTCCAAGGTCTTTTCTAACTTTATAACAAGTAGATAAGAACAGAGAAACAAAAAGTAAGTCCATTGTCGTTATTTGAACACACTGCTACGGTAACACATCCTCAAAAGTCTTAAACTAAAAGGAATTTTCGAAAGGAACAATGAGTTAATAAAAAAGAATGAACATCGAAATCAGTCATGCTTCCTTTTTACAAATAAATGTCAAGGGTCACAAAGAAGGGCAGGCAATGAGTATAGAAGGTAAAGAGAGAAGGTATTCTTAACCTGTTTGGCAACAGAGTGCTGCTGAGAAAGAGAGGGAGGTTTCTTAATGGCAGAAGATTTCAAAGGCAAGCGAGGACTAACTAAGTATTCCAGCAATGCATTCACCACTTCCTCTGTAGAAGCTGATGCCATTTTCCTTATCCTTTTGTGATGGTGGATGAAAACAAATAAAGAACCAAAAGTCAAAATGTGATGCTTCAGGCCAAACCCAAGGTTTCCACACAAAATGCAGAAAAGAATGATACTTTAGTACTTTTTTATAACCGAGGTTTTTATTGAAATACATCAGGACTAAACTTCTTCATTCTCAATAAGAATTTACTATACTATAGAGGGATCACATCCAATTGAAAATTGCACATGCAACAACAAATGAATACGCTTCTATTCAAGTCCTCTCTGAGCTAAATTTCACAGACAAATGGTAAAGAGTAGTCAAACATTTCAAGACCAGCTTGTTTGGTACATACTACTGCGAGACACTGTGTAGTTAATCAGACCATTTTTACGCTCAATTTCTGCATAAATGCAACTAATCCAACAAATCAACACAAAATGTATAGAACGCAAGTAGCCTAAAAATTGACAAATGGCTTAAACATACCTTAGACGGAAGTAAATCTTCAATCTCACTTTAGAAATTAGGTCTAAAACGTAGCATGCATGTCTCAGGGGCTGCGTCTTCAATAAAAGGCCCAGTTGCTTTTCTTTCTACCATATTTCTCTCTCTAGAAAGGTCTAAGGATCCATTGAAGTATCTTATTTGAAGACAAGAAACCTGATTTGACTCCTCGAATTCCGTGGAGGAAATTTCAGTATTCAATAATGTTGCTGATGTATAGATTTATATACTATATTAAAAACACTTAAATTAACAAATTATATCTTTCGATGGGCAATGGTTGAATTACCATATACAAAGTTCTACCATAAATGTGATACTCACCATTTAAAAATCAACTTAATTTCAAAGTGTAATATTCCTTTCTTTAGGCAATGGTTAATTGGGTTTCCATAGGCATAGTTCTATCATAAATGTGATACTCCCAATTTCGTTTGTTACACTTTGAGTTGGAACAGTTTTTCGGACCATAACCATAATTAGAGTTCTGTATAAACACACAACTCTACCATACATTTAGGACATTTAATGTATAATAAAATTTCCTTTGTATTTGGAGTTTTTCCTTAATATTTCCATAATTAGAATTTTAAATAAATACATAACTCTACCTTGTATTTAAGACTTTAGTTAAATGTGAAATAATTTCTTTTATGTTTAATTTTTTTCCTTTCTTCTTTTGGTAGTATAATAATTCCTTAGCCATAATTGCATTAGAGTTCTAAGAAAATACCGCTGTGACACGGAGTTAGTGCCAAAACAAGCCAACTATTAAACATTCTTTAGTTCTCTCTCATTACAAGTTCTCTAGGTTTTTCTCTCATCAACACCTAATATTTTTTTTTCTAATTTTATACAAAAATTGACCTAGGCATGTTATGTATTAGCGCACTTGGGTACGGGTCTCATGAGATCTATGCCGGCCGTCGGAATCAACGAAGGTCGAAGGACCATTCGATTCATTAAGATTCATTAAGGGGCATAGCGGCGCCCTCGCCTGCCGCCATTTTCGGACCTAGCAGCCAAAACCTACTCCTAACAAGTTGTTGGATCGAAGTAGAACGGGTTTATCAGAGCTTGAGAATCTAGCTAGGGCTATTTGAACTAATAAGGAAAAATAGGCATGCTAAGTACATTTTGATGGCATTGAATCTAAAGATAGCCTATCTAAGAGAAGATGAAATAACACTGTTGCATCAGCGTTCCTGGGTATTTGTTGCATCTGAATTGAGGATTCATGCCAGTTGAACTCTGAGATCTTTTGTATTATTGTTACAGGTAAAGATTTCATTCTTAAGGTTACAGATTCTCTCTCATCACCTAATAAGTTTTATTAGATCGTATAAAAATTTGCATACGCGCATGTTCATATTTTCTCCGGTCAATAATAAGTAATCAATTTACTTTTTTATTTTGGTCCAAAATAAGTATCTATTTATATAATCAAGAAAAAATTCAATATGATTTTTCAAAATTATCCTTATGTATGTATCCCTAAAAAATCTTTACTCCTCCCATTAACTATGCTAGCAACAATTAATTAAGGGTAGTTCAGTCACACTAACTATATTTTGAAGAATTAACCCAAATAGCCGCCTACCTAACCGCTTAAACTAAAAATAGCTGGTGGAGGTATAATGTATATATAATTTATGTATTATATATGTATAATTGTGTATAATGAATATATAATCTATGTATATGGCTAGAGAAAGTAAACAATAAATATGATTGGCTATTTATGTAAATATCCCTATTTTTGTCTAGAATTATGTATTTTCTTAATGTGTATGTCCAAAGCAAATTTGTCACTTATTATGTATCGAAGAGAGTAATAAATTATCTCTTTTTTCCTTCGCTTCATTCATTATAGTATGTTTTAATGTATTAGCAACCAACAATAATTTTAAATCTAGACTTCGAGATTTGATCTCGCACGTTCTTTCAAGTCGACGATTTATAGCTTATTTTGTCTCATAAAGTTTTGAGAGATGTATGTTTTGTCTTCACATCAGACTAATTGTTCCTTCGTCACATAAGAGTCTTGGCTCTTATCTCGAAAAATAAAGATATCATCTTCACGTGAGCTGCTTCCTTTCCCTATTTCTTTTTCACCTATTAATTTCATGTAATTTTTGCATGCCTTGGTGTTTTAAACGAATTCTGTAGTTATAATTGCTTGAGTTTATTTGTACTTATAAAATTTTTCATATTGCAGAGCTTAAAAGTTTATTATATTCTTATTATGAATGAGATTGTTTTAATTAATAAGATTCTTTAGAATACTACAATTAAAATTGAGACTCCTACTAAGCATAGATTTTGGGTAGCATGTATACTTTCTTGTTTGGTTCACTGGAGCTGCAGGTTGATGTTTTTTCCTTTTTTCTATTTTTACCTGTAATGACCCGGTCCGTCGTTACGTACAACCTGCATTATAATTACTGTTATTGACTTGTCATAGGTTGATTATATTGTTATTGATGTGTTAGAGTTGATAGGCTTGAAATCAGAATGGTTAAAATGGAAATTCAGTCACTTAGTCTTTGAAAATAGCCTTAGAATGGGAAAAGTCAACTAAGAGTTGACTTATTGGTAAACGACCTCGAAATGTGGATTTTATAACTCGAATAGCTTCGTTAGGTAATTTGGGACTTAGGAGTGTGTCCGGAAGATTTTTGTGATGTCTGGTGGAGAATTAGGCTTGAATTGGCGAAAGTTAGTTTTTGGTGATTTCCGGTCGGCAGTGGAAAATAGGCTATCAGGGTCGGAATGGAATTCCGACGGTTGGAACAGGTTCGTAATGTCATTTTGGACGTGTCTGCAAAATTTCAGGTCAAATGAAGTTGTTTTGGATTAGTTTCGGCATCATTGGTGGATTTTAGAAATTTCAAAGTTCTTAGGCTTGAATCCGATGTAATTTTGGTGTTTTGATGGTTTCGAGAGTGCAACTAAGTTTGAACGATGTTATGGGATATGTTGGTAAGTTTGGTTGGGCTCCCGAGGGGCTCGGGATTGATTTCGGGTGGTTAACGGGCATTTTTAGACTTAAAGAAAGAGTTGGTTTTCTGGGTTTTGTGCAGCAGGGATTTGTGCATCGCGATCGCATGGCAAAGGCTGCGATCGGGTAGAACACTCTGAGGGCCAGACAAAAATTGTGCATCGCGATCGCGTGTATCGGAGTGCGATCGCGTAGGTTTGGAAGAAGGTGAAGTGCGATCGCGACACACGATCGCGTAGGGCTAACCTGGCGCGTGGGGGAGCAGAGGTCAGTGGTCATCGCGACCGCGTGATATGGTGTGCAATCGCGTGGAGTAAGGAACCAAGGCATCACAATCGCGTGAGGGTAAGCCGCGATCGCGGAGAGTAAATCATTGGGCATATAATTAAACCCTCCGCGACTTAAACCCTTTTTAACACCATTTTTGAACGAGAAGAAGCTTTTGAGGCGATTTTGAAGAGGGAAAATCAGTATTCATCATAGAGGTAAGTATTTTGGACCTTAAAACTTGATTATAGGTGATTAAGGAACATAATCTCAGTGTTTAAGTCATGAAAATCAGTAGAAAAAGTGAGTTTAGGGCTTGAGATGAGATCTTTAGGAGTCGATTTGAGGGGTCAAACGGACTCCAAATTCGATGTCTTTATATGTACGGACTTGTGAGATGATGAAGAATAATTTTGTATAAAAATTTCTAAGTTTCGGGACACGGGCCCAGGGGTCGGGTTTTGACCAATTTCGAGTTTTTGAGCTAAATTTGATATCTTTCGATTGGAATTCGTTCCTTAAGCATAAATTGATGATAAAAATCTGAACTTGGTAGATTTGGAGCCTTCGTAAGTTGATTCGAGAGGCAAGCGTGTTGCGGAATAGTTTCCGGGCTAGTTTTGAGGTAAGTAATGTCTTTAAATCCTGTGCTGAGGGTATGAAACCCCGCACTATGCACCCTTTCACGAGTTTTGAAATGCAAAGGTTGAAACTTTGGAAACATATTCCCTATTTAGGCGACTATTGAGTTACTAAACCGACTTTTAAGCCTATGCTTAATTAGTATTATTTTATTATGATATGATTTAGGCTGTAAGCCGTGTTTGGGGCCTAGTGCCGATCTGTTTTCCCCTTGGGGGGTGTATTTACTATATTTTCCTCATTGATATGCTATGATTCTTACACTCGGTCCTTCCCTGGTAAATTGTTTTGACACTCAGAGTATTTTGATACTATTTATTGAAAAATGAAACACTGTTTTGGGTCGAGGACCCGATATGTTTATGGCCTAAGGGAAAATTGAGAGTGTCGGACTGAGTGAGGCTTTCAGGCCTATATTGTGAGGAGACTTTCAGGACTTATATAAGGGAGGCTTTCAGGCCTATATTGTGAGGAGACTTTCAGGCCTCATATGAGGGAGGCTTTCAGGCCTATATTGTGAGGAGGCTTTCAAGCCTTATGTTGTTATAGCGCTTGGGCTGTAGGAGCCCCTCCGGAGTCTGTACACACCCCCAGCGAGCGCAGGTACCTACTAAGTGATGGTTGATATTGAGTGATGATTATCGCCCGCAGGACTGTTACTGAGTGATTGAGAGAATGCATGAGGGGCAACTGCTACGAGAAATGATTTTGGCCCGAGGGGCAGATTTATGATGATTTTACTAAGTTTTCGAACTATGATTTACTTCGCTTTCAAACTAGTTTTTACTGAGCATTTTACTGAGATATACTGATATTACACTTGTTTTCAAAGGAATTCTGAAAACTGATTTTGAACTTATGTATTTGATGAATACTACATGGTGACTTGGTGTTTTACTGGTTTTGTGAATTGTGTATTTGTACTGTGTATTTTATAGTTTTCAGACTGTGATTTATTTTCATTACTACTGAGTTGCGTACTCATCATTACTCCCTGTGCCTCTGTGCACAGATCCAGGTACTAGTTCGTAGCAGTAGCTGTCCCAGTTCATTTGCAGCAGTTCACGGGATTTCGAGGTAGCTGTCCAGCGTCCACAGCTTCTCCATTTCCCTTCCTTCTTTAGTTTTAGCGTTTGATTCAGAGACATATATTATAATTTTAGCAGAGTTAGATTTACTTATTCTTAGATGCTCATGACTATTGACTCCAGTTTTGGGAGGTTTTGTTTAGAGTTGTTAGACTATTATTGGGACGCTAAGACTTAATTACATTATTCTATGCTATGGTTGCTGCTTCTTATTAAATTGTGAACTTTTATAATTGAACAAATGCGTAGTAATGAGATGGTTGGCTAGCCTAGTTCCACGATATGCGCCATCACGACCTGTTAGGATTTGGGGTCGTGACATTACCTATTGTTGCTCGATCAATTTGTTAAAGTTGACGCAATCTTTTTAGATGGTTTGAGATACTGACCAAGGGCGGATCTACTAAATCCCAAGGGAGTAGCACGCCACCCGCAAGTTTTCGTCGAAACATTAAGTATATATGTATATTCATGTACAAAATACTATAAATATGTTACTCGCCACCCAGAGTAACAAAAGATGTGTGCCAGTGGCAAGGGGAAGACTATTCCTCCTTGCTGGTAAGGCTTCTATCATTATTATTACTTGAATTCTGTTTATTTATCTTTCTTTAATTTTGTTGACTTTTGACTTTTTTGTCTCTTCTACTTAGTTAGGGAGTATTTGCTTATCTCACACTAAAATAAAATATCTTTGACAAATCTTTTTTGCCATAAGAATTCCAAACAAAAACCTTCAGACTGTCGTCTCCCCTCCCCTTCAATAGTTGCCACTGTCAATCTTCCCCTCCCTGTCGTCGACATCACTCCTTCCTCCATCGGCTTGAAATGGATTGCTCAGTTGATCAATAGACAATTTGCTATTTTAGAATTTATCTTTAGTGGTCGACTGACTCTGGAGGGCCAAGAGATTATAATAGAATGATACTACACACCATTTTGGATGCAAGTCATCGATTTTAATTTGATTTACTTTGGTCATTGGTACCTATTGTGATTTGCGAAATAAAATGCTATTATGTTAGAACTTAGAACTGTGAACAGTTTCTAGCTATACTAAGAAATTTGAAAAATTTAGAACTAGAATTTTGGTGGTGTAAAATCTAAATGATTTGAATGATTGGCCCTATCTCAAACTGTTTTACTTTTAAGCTGGATCTACAATCCACTAACATTATTATTTTAGTTATGTGAAAAATTTTCTTTTCTCAAGTACAAGTTCATTGATGATTGATGTATTTCTTAAGATTTAATTGTTAAGAATTAAAAAATTTGCTATATTTTCTTTTAGCGGGTGGAATTTGGGATTATGCATCGATAAAAAGAATGTTATTCCCTTATTTAATGGATTAATTATGAATTCGATTGAACTTTTATTTTGTAGGAAGATGTTTTAATTTTGTGAATGAGATGTATATTAGTAATATTATTGGAAGTTTTATACTTTGCGCAAAGTTGTCATAATTATTATATTTTTTTATTTGATCTATTTGTCTATATAAATCGAAAAGATGAATAATCCAAACCGAAACCCATATCTACTTGGACCGTGTCAATAGCAACACGCCTATGTTCAAAGTAGTGTGGCACACGAAATATTCAAATCCTGGATCCGCCTCTGATACTATCCCACTTCTCATGAGATGCCTGCAACTTAAACTCTTTGCGTCTTCTACCATATTCTAACAACTTTTGTCAAGCTTCTCCTTAGAATTTGATTGGATAGAATCGACTATGTTGAAATTTATGTCATTATATATTTACTTTTCAAGTTCTTAGTAGAATGATATGAATGTGACTTTTCTTCATGATATAATTCGTAAAAAGAATTTTGTTAGTTTAAGATCGTAGATGTTCATATTTTTATACTTTCAGATTGAAATTAATTTACACTTTTAAGTATAAGGTCAAATATATCACAATCTTTCGTCATTGCTTTCACATATATTATGATAATGCATGTTATTTTGAATTGCACTTTTATAGAAACAATAAGTGTTGCAATATATATTACAAAAAGACTTACATAAAAGAAATTTATCAAAGAAAATTGTGAGTAAAGTCAAATAGATAATGTAACAAAATCCTTTTGCACAATTGCCAGTCAACTAATTAAAAGATAGTTTGGCGTTTCGGTTACAGATTAAACAACAACATAACTACTCCAAATCATTTGTTAGAACAGGTTTTCAACAGATCAACTTTTAAAGAGGAAATATATCAAGGTGGAAACATATATTATTTTTACGAGGTCAATTTACGTAAAATATAATTAATTATTCCTAAATTACAGGAAAGAAGACTGTAAATGCACGATTTATACGTGCAACGCACGTACATAGAAACTAGTCAAAAAAAATTGTAAAACTTCGCAGGGAATTGGGTGCGTACCCAGCTAGCTTTTGGACATAAATTTGATTAAAATTAGAAAAAAAAGATTTGACATTATGTTGAAAAATAACTTTTGAAAGTTAAAATTTTATTTGGACATGTATTTCTTTTTTTAAGAAGTTGAAATTTTGATAATTGATGTGTAAATTAAAAAATTATAAAAAAATATGTTTTCGAAAATAAAAAAAATTATTCTACCCCCTTCTTAAGGTTATGGATCAGTTGCTAGAATGAACAACTATTATGCACATCTGGAAGGAGGTAAGTTAATGTGCAAATTGATACAACCTAGGGAGAATCACACCCCAAAAGCTAGTTATTAAGGTGGGAGCCCAAAGCTATAGCACATCAGCATATTGCAATACCGATGTGGGACTCACTACCACGCTCCGCATCCGTCGTCCTCGACGGCTGTGCGCTAGACTTTTCTAGCCCCGGGCAAACAATGCAATACCGGCATCACGATCCATGGCACAATGGACACAGAGGGCAGTGGGTGGCTCTGATACCATTGATACAACCTAGGGAGAACCACACTCCAAAAGCTAACTATTAAGGTGGGAGAGCCCAAAGCGATATAAACCTCACATCAACATCTTGTAATACCGATATGAGACTCAAGTCCCATACCTTGCAATGGATCATAACACAAATTTTTTGATAAACGAAGGCCATAAACATGAAGAAGTTTTGGTAATTTGGGAAGATGCGAATAAAGAAATTGAGTTTGTTCTCTTAACTTGTTTAGGTTATGTAACTTATGAAAGATATTAATAAACTCTTTTTTTAGTACACTAAAAAAGAAAAAAAAAAGTTAGCGTCCTTTAAATAACTTTTTCAACTAACACACATATTTTCCATTAAGGTGATTATATAAAATTCATAAGGAAAATAATCACGAAACTCAAAGTTGATTGAGAAATAATAAACTTAAAATTCATTAAAAAGATGGTAATGTATGAATTATTTAAACTTTAACTATAGAGGTAAAGTTCTCTATGGACTTTTTTCTTTCTTCTATCATAAAATATGCATGACCTTTTCCATCATAAAAAAAATGGTATTCAGTTTTAAAAAAGAAAGAAAAGCTCCACGTTTCTCATATTTTTTTTTTATAGTTATTAACAAATTAAAATAACTTTTTCATCATTCATAAATTTTTTGCCATAACAAAATGAAAGAGTGTCCTAAAGAGCATAAGATTAGAATTCATAAAAGAATCTACAAAATAAAGTTTAATAATCATCATTGATACAAATTCTTGCGGAGAAAAGAGCAAAATTATGAAACGGATCTTAAACTATAGACTAACTACAAACGTATATGAAGATAAAAATATAACAATAATCAGTAAATCCTTGAGAAAATAATGAAACTATATATTCTTGCAATAGCAGCGTAGCGAGATACAATTTACATTAAGTTGGCAAATATCTCTTAAATAGATGGCGGAATGGCTTCCTGGCCACTTAGACTTGTAGGGCATTTGATATCCGATACATGAACTTAAACTTTCTCATTTGAACACTCTTGTCATGATCCGGAATTTCTACTTTCGGGACCGTGATGACGCTTAATATTTCACTTGCTAGACAAGTCAACGTTAGAGAATTATTAAGCCAATCCTTATTAAATTCAGTAAATAACATCAATAAGCTAAAATGAAGTAAAACGAGTGCGAAATAATATAAATGCTTTAATACTTACTACAATACGGACCTGAAGTCACAATTCACGAACTTCTAGGATTTAATACAAATAAGTCTAAAAGAAATACAACTATTTGAACGAAAGAAACAATAAAAATAGGGAAAGATAGATGGGGACTTCAAGGTTTAGCGAGCGCCATTAGATCTATCTTGAGTCTCCAAAGAACCAGTTCGAGCTGCTATGCCTCTCGATCAGCTAGAACCAATGCCAAAATTTGCACAAAAAGTGCAGAGTGTAGTATGAGTACAACCGACCCATGTACTCTGTAAGTACCGAGCCTAACCTCGATGAAGTAGTGACGAGGCTAAGGCGGGTCACCCACACTACAACCTATACCAATATATATAATAAAAACAGAAAAGAAAAATATCATAAATTGCAGGTAATAACTACAACTCTAGGAATTTAGCCAACAATGTTCATAATTTACCAATCCTTAAGTGCAAAAGAACATACTGTAAAACTAACACATCTCAGGAAAATATAAACACATAGGTTATTGCGACGCACAACCCGATCCCACCGTACGTCACATAATCCTCCCTTATTTCCTCATAACAACGTAAACAACAATGAATATATATATAAATATTGCGGCGCGCAACCCTATCCCACCATATCATAATATCATAATCACAGTTCACCCTTATTCCACCAAACAATCCACTCTCATTACACCTGGTGCGGCGTGCAACCCGTTTCCACCGTATAGTATAGATTCACCCTTATTCCCCCTCAACATATCACCCTCACTTCACCTGTTTGCGGGCAACCCGATCCCACCCTATCAATATCAAGTACTCAATATTCACAGTAAAACTCACAATTCAAATCACAGATTACCCTTTACAATTCCTAAACACCGAACTGAACCAAATAGGAAACCTTGTACAACATGATAATATGAATAAGCAATACTACACAGCGAGATCAATCCAGAAATTACAAGTAGAAGGTACAAATAACCCAACTTGAGCAAATAATAGTAGATCATGAAAATATGGAAATAAATAACATCATTAACAGGAGGAAACAATGATTAACAAGTAGCAATTAAGTATGGGAACACATGTAGAGCATATATCAACCAAGACAGGGAAAGAGATAATCTAATAAAAGCGGGAAAATAGAGAATTTGGCGAAGCACAAGCACTCGTCACCTCACATATACGCCGCTCACATGGAATTCTCATAGCAAATAGCCCGAGGGTTCCTAATTCCCTCAAGTCAAGGTTAGACGCAACACTTACCTTCCTCCAAAGACCACTCACTCCTCAATCACAACTTTGCCTCTCAAACAAGTCTTTGGACCAATAGAATCTAGCCAATTACCAACCAAACCATTCAAATTAATCATTAGGAACTAATCACGATTGCAAAGAATTCAATTTAGGCCAATTTTGAAAAAGTCAACAAAAGTCAACCTCCGGGCCCGCTTGGTCCAAGTTCGGACCAAAAACCGATCACCCATTCAACCCCGAGCCCGATTATGTAATTTATTTTGGAATCCGACCTCAATTTTGAGGTCTAAATCCCCAATTTATCAAATCCCTAATTTCTACCCAAAACCCCTCAATTCCACCATGAAAATACTAGATTTTAGGTTAAAAACTTGTGAAATGTAATGATAAAGGAACTAGGTTAGAATCACTTACCAATGATTTGGGAGAAGAAAGAGTCTTGGAAAAATTGCCTAGGGTTCTAGGTTTTGAAAATTTGAAGAATGAACCAAAAATTCCGTCTTAGTCATATTTGATCAGTTGCAAATGTCGCATTTGCGACCTGAGGTTCGCAAATGCCAGCCCCACAAATGCGAAGAATCCATCGCAAATGCAAAGATCATCACAACCCTGATTTCTTTGTAAATGCGAAGAATAGTTTGCAAATGCGAACTCTGATCCATCCGCAAATGCAACCCATTGATCGCATTTGCGATCACTGCCTACCCAGCTCCCACTTTGCAATTGCGAAGTTTTGTTCGCAAATGCGAACTCTAGGCTCCCCAGATACTTTTCGTAAATGCGAACCCAGCAGTGGCCGTGTCACGACCCAAAACTAAATCCTGTCGTAACGGCGCCTATCGTGGTACTAGGCAAGCCGACACACTTCCAAAACACTTCGATATTTCATTTAAAATATAAGTCAAAGCTTTTCATACTAGAATCTTCATAAAAGAGTTCAACTCAAAAATAAAATGCGGAAAAGTTAGCCCGACATCGGGGTGTCACTAAGTCATGAGCAACTACTACAAACTGCCTGATAACAAAAAAACTGACATAGTCTGGGAAAAACCCAAGATACAAACAAGGGGAAGATAAGGAAGAAGAAAAGCAGGGCTGCGATCGCCAGACAACTACCTTGCTATCTCCGATGATCCGCGACTGAATATATCAACACCCGCTATCGTGGTCAGAAATGCCTGGATCTGCACACAAGGTGCAGGGAGTAATGTGAGTACACCAACTCAGTAAGTAACAATAATAAATAAAGGCTGAGAAGTAGTAACGAGCTAGATGCAAGTATAGTTCATATCACAAAATTCAGTAAAGTACGACATACTTTAAAACCAGATTTTAAGTCAAACCAGCTTGTGTAAATCAAGTTCAAGTAAAATCAATTAAAAATATCTTTCCACAGTTCTCAAACAAGGACTCAAAGCAGCTATGAGCACAACTGATGAAATCATATACCGCCCCTCGGGCAAAACATCATTCGGTCCTCCCAATCACTCTAACCTCACAATCACTCATGCCTCACAATCACACATGCCTCCCAATCACTCAGCACTCAATAGGTACTTGCGCTCACTGGGTGTGTGTACATACTCTAGAGGTACTTGCGCCTCTATCTTCTTTGGATCCACCAGAATACTCTCACTGGACACCACGTGCCCCGAGAATGCTACTGAACCGAGCCAAAACTCACACTTGGAGAACTTTGCATAAAGCTTCTCTTCCCTCAATCTCTGCAATACAACCCTCAAATGCTGAGCATGCTCCTCCTTGCTACGAGAGTACACCAGAATGTCATCAATGAGTATAATAACGAATGAGTCAAAATAGGGTTGGAATACATTGTTCATAAAATGCATGAACAATGCTGGGGCCTTGGTCAGCCCAAAAGAAATCACCAAGAACTCATAATGGCCATAACGAGTCCTGAAAGCCGTCTTAAGAATATCCGAAACCGAATCTTCAGCTGGTGATACCTGAACCTCAAATCAATGTTGGCGAACACCCTCGCTCTCTGAAGCTGGTCAAATAGATCATCAATACGAGGCAAAGGATACTTGTTCTTGACTGTGACCTTGTTCAACTGCCTGTAATCAATGCACATCCTTATGGAACCTTCCTTCTTCTTCACAAATAGACTCAGTGCACCCTAAGATGACACACTAGGCCGAATAAACCCCTTACCAAGGAGTTCCTAAAGCTGTTCTTTCAACTCCTTCAATTTCAGCGGTGCCATACGATACGGTGGAATAGAAATGGGATGAGTACCCGTCACCAAATCAATACCAAAGTCAATATCCTTGTCAGGCGGCATGCCCGACCAGTCTACAAGAAACACATCCGAAAAATCACGTCCCAAAGGAACAAAATCAATGGTAGGAGTCTCCGCACTAACATCCCTCACAAAATCTAGATAGGATAGACAACCCTTCTCAACCATACACTGAGCCTTCAAATATGAAATAACCCTACTAGGTGCATAGTCTACAGACCCACTCCACTCAACCCTCGAAAATCCCGGCATTTCCAATGTCACGGTCTTAGCGTGACAATCTAGAACAACATGAAATGGAGATAACCAATCCATGCCCAATATAACATCGAAGTCAACCATGAGCAACAAAAGGTCCACTTGGGTCTCTAGACCCCCAATATTCACCACACATGTCCGATATACACGGTCCATAACAATAGTATTTCCCACAGGAGTAGATACATGAACAGATGAAACTAAGACTCACATATCCAGAAAATGAGCAAAATACGAGGAAACATATGAATACGTGGAACTAGGGTCAAATAATATCGACGCATCTCGGTGGAAAACTGAAACAATACCTGTAATCACAACATCTGAAGCAATGGCATCTGGTCTGGCAGGGCGTGCATAGAAATGGGCCTGACCACCACCTAATCGGCCTCCCCCTCTAGGGTGACCCCTAACTGACTGGGTGGGTAGTGAAGTAACTGGTGCTGAAGTCGAAGGCTGAATCCTCTGCTGAGATGGACCCCCATGACGATGAAGACACTGCCTCCACATATGCCCAAACTCCCCACACTCAAAACAATTCCCTGGTGGTGGTGAGGGGACTTAAGGGAACCCCTAACAACGGGATAACTGGTAGAAGAACCTAGCATGGAAGAGCCCAGAACTGATGGAGCACGGGACGAACTCTGGGCTGGGAGGGCACTGAGTGATGAGTGGACCTAATGAGAACTGTGAGAACTATGGCCCGAAGATGCACCACGATGAACTGGGCGAGCTAACTGAGCATGCCTGAATGGACAGCCTCTGCCTGCTGGAACTGACCCCCATGAGGAGCAACACTGAATCCACCCTGTCCACGAGGCCTCTTTGCCTCACTCTCAACTATCTCATGGCCGTGAACCATCTTAATCTGCTGAGCAATGTCGACAACCTTATTAAAAGTAGCAGCGGACACTCTCTCGGGTCATAAGCAATCGAAGCTGAAAAGTGAGGCCATCTATAAACCTCCTGATCCTCTCTCTGTCTGTGGGAATAAATCGGATAGCATGAGAAGCCAACTATGAGAATCGCATCTCATACTGTGTCACAGACATATCACCCTGATAAAGCTACTCAAACTGCCTGCGCAATTCCTCTCGACGAGACTGAGGCACAAACTTCTCCAGAAAGACAACAGAGAAGCCTCCTACCAACTGAATGCAGCCCCAGAGAATTGGAAGGTAGTGAATGAGACCCCAATGGTCTCTAGAATGCCTGTTGTACGGAGTATCCTCTGACACTTATCCAAGAAATCCTATGCATCCTCACCCTCTGCACCACTGAAAGATGGAGGCTGGAGTCTCCCAAACCTCTCCAATCTACATTGCTCATCCTCAGGCATAGCAGGAACCACATAGTCCTAAGCAGCTGCAACCGGTTAGGCTGGTGGTGCCCCCGGTGTCTTGAGTCCCTGAACAACCTGCTCGGGTGTGCGAGCGGCGGGAGTCTAAGTTCCTCCTCCGACCTTAGAAGTGGCTGCGGCCGTCGAGATAGAGACTGCCTGAGCAAGGCTAGTACACACTGACATAATTTGAGCTAGGGCCACCTGAAGGCCAGGAATCACAATAGGCACATGTGGTGCCTGATCTGGGCCCGCTGGGACATCTACGAGTAGGACCTGGTCCTGATCTGGAGCAACTGGAGGGTCTGCAGGTACTGCCCCGGCTACTGTGCGGGCTACACCTCTACCCTTACCACAACCTCGACTGCGGCCTCGGCCTCTCGCAACCCTGGCTGGTGGTACTAGTGGCTGGTCCTCCCGACCGGTAGTGCGAGTCCTCACCATCTGTGAGAGAATGAAACAATAGAAGTTTAGTTACCGGAATCAATAGATTCACACAATAAGAATTCAAGAATGTGAGATTTTCCTAAGGGTTCTGCAGGCTCTGGAAGATAAGCACGAACGTCTCTGTACCGATCCGCAACACTCTACTAAACCTGCTCATGACTCGTGAGACCTATGTAACCTAGGCTCTGATGCCAACTTGTCACGACCCAAAACTAAATCCTGTCGTAATGGCACCTATCGTGGTACTAGGCAAGCCGACACACTTCTAAAACACTTCGATATTTCATTTAAAATATAAGTCAAAGCTTTTCATACTAGAATCTTCATAAAAGAGTTCAGCTCAAAAATAAAACGCGGAAAAGTTAGCCCGAGATCGGGGTGTCACTAAGTCATGAGCAACTACTACAAACTGTCTGATAACAAAAAAACTGACATAGTCTGGGAAAAACCCAAGATACAAACAAGGGGAAGATAAGGAAGAAGAAAAGCAGGGCTGCGATCGCCAGACAGCTACCTTGCTATCTCCGATGATCCGCGACTGAATATATCAACACCCGCGATCGTGGTCAGAAATGCCTGGATCTGCACACAAGGTGCAGGGAGTAATGTGAGTACACCAACTCAGTAAGTAACAATAATAAATAAAGGCTGAGAAGTAGTAACGAGCTAGATGCAAGTATAGTTCATATCACAAAATTCAGTAAAGTACGACATACTTTAAAACCAGATTTTAAGTCAAACCAGCTTGTGTAAATCAAGTTCAAGTAAAATCAATTAAAAATATCTTTCCACAGTTCTCAAACAAGGACTCAAAGCAGCTATGAGCACAACTGATGAAATCATATACCGTCCCTCGGGAAAAACATCACTCAGTCCTCCCAATCACTCCAACCTCACAATCACTCATGCCTCACAATCACTCATGCCTCCCAATCACTCAGCACTAGACACTCACACTCAATAGGTACCTGCGCTCACTGGGGGTGTGTACAGACTCCGCAGGGGCTCCTTCAGCCCAAATGCTATATCAATGCCCATCATGGCAGAGTCAATGAAACATGCTGCGGCGTGCAGCCCGATTCCATAAATTTCCTCACAAATCAAGCCCTCGGCCTCACTCAGTCATAAATCTCTCCAGTCTCTCGGGATCTCAGAAATCAAGGTAATCAGCCCAAACAACATTGATATGATGCATCAAATAGAGTAACAAAGACTTCGCTATGATGTAAAAATGCATGAACGTGACTGACTATAGATTATCAACCAAAATAGTGAGAGGACAGCAAGAAAAGACCTCTAAGGTTCCAAACAATACTGACATAAGGCCTAGGCATGGCATCTAGCATGATTTACCGTAAATCTTTCTAAAACACATAAGGAGCATATAGCTATAATAGGATATTCAACTTTAGAGTTGCTACGGGACGAACCAAGTCACAATCCCCAACGGTGAACGCCCACACGCCCATCACCTAGCATGTGCGTCACCTTCAGATAGTCACATGACACAAAATCCGGGGTTTCATATCCTCAGGACTAGATTTACAACCATTACTGGGGGTGTGTACAGACTCCGTAGGGGATCTTTCAGCCCAAATGCTATATCAATGCCCATCATGCAGAGTCAATGAAACATGCTGCGGCGTGCAGCCCGATTCCATAAATTTCCTCACAAATCAAGCCCTCGGCCTCACTCAGTCATAAATCTCTCCAGTCTCTCGGGATCTCAGAAATCAAGGTAATCAGCCCAAACAACATTGATATGATGCATCAAATAGAGTAACAAAGACTTCACTATGATGTAAAAATGCATGAACGTGACTGACTACAGATTATCAACCAAAATAGTGAGAGGACAACAAGAAAAGACCTCTAAGGGTCCAAACAATACTGACATAAGGCCTAGGCATGGCATCTAGCATCATTTACCGAAAATCTTTCTAAAAAACATAAGGAGCATATAAATATAATAGGATATTCAACTTTAGAGTTGCTACGGGACGGACGAAGTCACAATCCCCAACGGTGAACGCCCACACGCCCATTACCTAGCATGTGCGTCACCTTCAGATAGTCACATGACACAAAATCCGGGGTTTCATATCCTCAGGACTAGATTTACAACCATTACTTACCTCAAACCGAGCAAATCTATACTCCGCAATGCTCTTGCCTCTCGATTCGACCTCCAAATTCTCCGAATCTAGTCACAACCAGTACAATACCATTAGTATATGCTAAAGAAATTAATTCCACAAGAAAAACTATCAAATTAGACTCAAAACTCGAAATTGGCTCAAACCCGGGGCCCGGACCCACGCCTCGAAATCCGAAAAAAGTTACAAAATTTGAAAGCACATTATTCACGAGTCTAACCATACGAAATTTATCAAAATCCGACATCATTTGGTCCCTCATATCCTCAAATTATACTCTCCAAAATCCCAAGCCCTAACCCCCTAATTTCACTCCTAAATCCCACTAATTAGATGAGGAAACAACGGGAACACACCATAGCTAGGGGCAATAGAGCTCAAGTAACTTACCTCAATGAATACCCTTGAATCCCCTTCAAAAATCACCCTAAAAGCTCCAAGGTCCGACTTGACAATGGTGGAAATGAGCAAATATCACGAAGTCTCCTTTTTATACCTTCTGCCCAATGAAACCTCATCTGCGGTCACTTCTCCACATCTGCGGAAACGCTTCTGCGGACCAAGCTCCGTTTCTGCGGAAATCAATTAAATGTCTTTGGGACCGCATCTGCGATCATTGCAGGAGCGGAAATAACCTCACACTTGCGCATCTCCTCTCATACTTGCGCTTTCCTGCCCACATCTGCGACTCTCGCATGTGCGGGAAAAAATTCGCACCTGCGGCTCCTGCTCAAGTCCCCTATGGCCGCATTTGCGGCTCCCTTGCCATTACCGCGGGCTCATACCTGCGTCTCCCACTGTGCAGGTGCGGAAGACACCAGATCCAGAAGCTGATCAACAACATTTCCAAGTTCCAAACTTCCCGTCAGCCATCCGGAATCAACCCGAGCCCCTCGGGAACTCAACCAAACATATCAACATACGAACTTATTCGAACCTTTGAATCACTCAAAATAACCTCAAAACACCAAATTACCCTCGGATTCAAGCCTAAGAACTTCTAAACTTCCAAATTCCGCAAATGATGCTGAAACCTACCAAACCACGTCCGAATGATCTCAAATTTTACACACACATCACAAATGATACCACGAACCTACTCCAACTTCCGCAAGTCCATTCCGACCCCGAAATCAAATTTTCCATTGCCGACCAAAATCGCCAAATTTCCAACTTCCGCCAATTCAAGCCTAATTCCACTACGGACCTCCAAATCTTATTCCAGACGCGCTCCTAAGTCCAAAATCACCTAACGGAGCTAATGGAACCATTAAAATTCAAATCCGAGATTGTTTACATATTAGTCAATATACGATTGACTTTCCAACTTAAGCTTCTAAATAAGAGACTAAGTGTATCAATTCACTCCGAAAACACTCCGGACCCAAACCAACTAACCCAATATATCATAATATAGCTGAAAAGCACAAAAGGAAGCATAAATGGGGGAAACATGGCTATAACTCTCGAAATGACTGACCGGGTCGTTACAGGCCGCAAGTGCGATGATTGAACTCGCAATTGCGAGATCTGAGGCCTGCAACAAAACTGAAGCACACCAGCAATGTTCTAAGTCTAATTCGCTCTGTAGCCTATCCGAAACTCACCCGAGCCCTCAGGGCTCTAAACCAACTATACACACAAGTCTAGAAACATCATACGAACTTGCTCGAGCGATCAAATGGCCAAAATAACACCTAAAACTACGAATTGAACACTAAATCGAATGAAAATTTCAAGAAAACTTTGAAACTTCTATTTTCACAACCCGACGTCCGAATCATGTCAAACCAACTCCGTTTCTCACCAAATTTGACAGACAAGTAATAAATATAGTATTGAACCTATACCGGGCTCCGAAACTAAAATATGGACCCGATATCCAAAAGTCAAACATTGGTCAACCATTTCCAATTCACTAAACCTTAAATTTTTAAATTTTATAAAATGCGATAACTCGGGCTAGTGACTTCCAAATTCGATTCCGGACGTACGCCTAAGTATCAAATCACGATACGAACCCATCGGGACCTTCAAAACATGAATCCGGGTGTGTTTGCTCAAAATGTTGACCGAAGTTAACCCAAGTGGATTTTAAGGCAAAATTTCATATTTTTCTTAGTTTTTCACATAAAAGCTTTCTGGAAAGATGCCTGGACTGCGCACACAAATAGAGTAAGGCTAAAACAAGATATTTAAGGCTTCAGATCACAGAATTAGGTTTTAAAACATAAGATGACCTGTCGGGTCATCACATTCTCCTCCTTTAAAACAGCCGTTCGTTCTCGAACGGACATCGAAAAGTACTTGAACTGGTGAAAAGGTGGGGATATCTACTCTGCATGTCTGACTCGGACTCCTAAGTAGCTGCCTCGACGGGGTGACCTCTTTACTGCACTCGGACTGAAGGATAACTCTTTGACCTCAACTAACGAACCTGTCGGGCTAAATGCCACCAGCTCCTCCTCGTAAGTCAAATCCTTGTCCAACTGGACATAGCTGAAATCTAACACATGGGACGGATCAACGTGATACTTCCAGAGCATGGACACATGGAATACCAGATGAACTGGTGATAACCTCGGTAGCAACACAATCGTGTAAGACACCTCTCCCACTCTCTCCAGAATCTCAAAGGGCCTGATATACCTATGGCTCAACTTGCCCTTATTTCTTAACCTCATTACACCCTTCATGGGTGATACCCGGAGCAACACTCTCTCCCCGACCATGAAGGCAACATCACGAGCTCTACGGTCGGCATAACTCTTCTACCTGGACTGAGCTGTGCGAAGTCAATCCTGAATAATCTTGACCTTATCCAAGGCATCCTGTACTAGATCTGTACCCAAAAACCGAGCCTCCCCTGGCTCGAACCACCCAACCGGCAACCGACACCGCCTACCGTATAATGCCTCATAGGGAGTCATCTGAATGCTCGACTGATAGTTGTTGTTGTAGGCGAACTCTTCAAGGGTCAAGAACTTATCCCACGATCCTCAGAAGTCTATAACACATGCGCGAAGCATATCCTCCAATATCTGAATAGTGCGCTCAGACTGTCCGTCCGTTTGAGGATGAAACGCTGTGCTCAACTCAACTTGCGTGCCCAACTCACGCTGTACTACCTTCCAGAAGTGTGAGGTGAACTGCGTACCTCGATCAGAAATGATAGACACGGGCACATCGTGAAGACATACGATCTCACGGATATAAATATCTGTCAACCGCTCCGAAGAATAGGTAACTTCCACATGAATGAAATGCGCTGACTTAGTCAGCCTGTCCACAATGACCCAAACTGTGTCGAGCTTCCTCTAAGTACATGGGAGTCCAACAATGAAATCCATAGTGATACGCTCCCACTTCCACTCAAGAATCTCTATCTTTTGAAGCAAACTACCAGGTCTCTGATGCTCATACTTTACTTGCTGACAATTTAGACACCGAGCTACATAAGCAACTATATCCTTTTACATACTCCTCCACCAATAATGCTGTCGCAAGTCCTGATACATCTTGGCGGCGCCTGGATGATTGGAATACGGGGAACTATGGGCCTCCTCAAGAATCAACTCACAAATTTCATCCAAATTAGGTACAAAAACACGACCCTGCATCCTAAAAACTTCGTCATCTCCAACAGTAACCTGCTTGGCACCACCGTGCCACACTGTATCCCTAAGGACCAACAAATGAGGGTCGTGATACTGCCAATCTTTGATGCTCTCAAACAAAGAATAGCGAGCGACTGTACAAGCTAGAACACGTCTGGGCTATGAAATATCCAACCTCACAAACTGGTTGGCTAAAGTCTAAACATTTGATGCAAGCGGCTTCTCACCGACTTGAATGAACACAAGGCTGCCCATACTCGCTGCCTTTCTACTCAAGGCGTCGGCCACCACATTGGCCTTCCTGGAGTGGTAAAAAATAGTGATATCATAGTCTTTCAATAGCTCCAACCACCTCCTCTACCTCAAATTGAGATCTTTTTTCTTGAAAAAATACTGAAGGCTCCGATGATCCGTGAAAACCTCACACGACACGCCGTTAAGTTAGTGCCTCCAAATCTTCAGCGCATGAACAATGGCTGCCAACTCTAAGTCATGGACATGGTAATTCTTCTCATGAACCTTCAACTGCCGATGCATATGCAATCACCCTGCCCCCCTGCATCAATACTGCATTGAGCCCAACACGGGACGTATCATAATATACCGTATAATATCCCGAACTTGCGGGAAACACCAACACCGACGCTGTAGTCAAAGCAATCTTGAGCTTCTGAAAGATCGCCTCACACTCGTCTGACCATATGAATTGGGCACTCTTCTGGGTCAACCTGGTTAATGGGGCTGCTATAGATGAAAACTCCTCTACAAATCAACGGTAATAGCCCGCCAAACCCAAGAAACTCCTGATCTCCGTGGCTGAAATGAGTCTAGGCCAGTTCTGAACTGCCTCAATCTTCTTAGGATCTACCTAAATGCCCTCTGGTAATACAACGTACCCCACAAAAGCGACTAAATCCAACCAAAACTCGCACTTTGAAAACTTAGCATATAGCTGGCTAGCTTTCAGATCTGAAGTACAATCCTAAGATGCTGCTCATGCTCCTCTCGCCTACGGGAGTAGATCAAGATATCATCAATAAACACAATCACAAAGGAGTCCAAATAAGGTTTGAACACTCGGTTCATCAAATCCATAAATGCTGCTGGGGCATTTGTCAACCCAAAGGACATCACTAGAAACTTATAATGCTCGTACCGAGTCCAAAAAGCCGTCTTAGGGACATCGAATGCCCTAATCCTCAACTGATGGTATCTAGATCTCAAATCAATCTTCGAAAATACATTGGCACCCTGAATCTGATCAAATAAGTCATCAATCCTTGGAAATGGAAACTTGTTCTTGATGGTGACTTTGTTCAA
Source organism: Nicotiana paniculata (assembly GCA_005239505.1). Lineage (NCBI taxonomy): Eukaryota > Viridiplantae > Streptophyta > Magnoliopsida > Solanales > Solanaceae > Nicotiana > Nicotiana paniculata. The sequence goes on from ML342577.1 coordinate 27,024, forward strand.
CTACCGATGATCTATGCACATCCTCATCTATCCATCCTTATTCTTCACGAACAATGCAGGTGCACCCAAGGCGAGACACTAGGTATAATGAAGCCCTTATCAGGAAAATCTTGCAACTGTTCCTTATATTCTTTCAACTCTGGCGGGGCCATACGGTATGGCGGAATGGAAATGGGCTGAGTGCCCGGAGCCAAATCAATACAGAAATCGATATCCCTATCGGGTGGCATCCCCGGCAGATCTGCAGGAAACACCTCTGGAAACTCACGAACAACTGGTACTGAATCCATGGAAGGAACCTCTGCACTAGATCACGAACATAAGCCAAATAATCTAGACACCCCTTCTCGACCATACACCGAGCCTTCATATAAGAGATAACCCTGCTGGTAGAATGGCCAGAAGTCCCCCTCCACTCTAATAGAGGCAACCCCGACAAGGCTAAGGTCACTGTCTTGGCGTGACAATCCAATATAGCCTGATAAAGTGACAACCAATGCATACCCAAAATGACATCATAATCGACCATATCGAGAAGTCGAAGATCTACACTAGTCTTAAGACTCCCAATGGTGACTACACATGAACAATAAATGCGGTCTACAATAACAACATCCCCCACGGGTGTGGACACATACACAGTAGCACTCAAAGAATCACGGGGTACAACCAAATACGAAGCAAAGTGGGATGACACATAGGAGTAAGTAGAACCGGGATCAAATAGAACTGGAGCATCTCTACTACAAACTGAAATAGTACCTGTGATAACAATGTTAGATGACTCAGCCTTAGGCCTAGCTAGAAAAGCATGACATAAGGGCTGGGACTTATTTCCCTGAACTACATCCCTGGGATGGCCTCTAGCTGGCTGGCCTCCACCTCTAACGGCCTGAGCTCTACCTCTAACAGTCTAGCCTCTACCTCTGGATGCCTAAACCCTGCCTCTGGCTGGCTGAGTAGGCGGTGCAGCAACTGGTGTCGGGACCATGGCACGAGAACCCTGATGCTGTGGCGTGACGCCCAATAATCTCAGACAAGTCTTCCTGATATGCCCATAACCACCACACTCGAAACATCTATCCTGGTATTGTGGTTGCAGAAACTGAGACTGACCTGAACGGGCCGGATGACCACGGTAGTAATTCTGAATAGGAGGTTCATTGATAGGAGCTCCTGGTGCACTATAGGCTGGTTGTTTAGAATGAGGCAGATAAGGATCACGACTCCCTAAAGCACTGTGGGATGCTTGAACGCTGAATGAAACGGCCTGGGAGAATGGCCTCTACCAAAAGTATCCCTGCCTCCAAATGAGGCACCGCTTAACCCACTGGAATGACGAAGTCTATTGTTAGACCCCGGACCTCCCTGAGCTAGAACCATCTCGACTCACCTGGAGACATTGGCAGCCGCCTGAAAAGAAATCTCATTCCCTGTATCCTTAGCCATCCGCAATCTGATAGGCTGATCAAGTCCCTCAATAAACCTCCTCACCCTCTCTCTCTCGGTAGGAAGAAGAAGAAGGGCATGACGGGCCAAGTCTACAAAACGGGTCTCATACTAAGTAACAGTCATACTGCCCTACTGGAGACGCTCGAGCTGAAGTCGATGCTCCTCTCCCAATGTGATAGGGAGAAACTTCTCTAGGAAGAGCTGAGAGAACTGGTCCCAATCAAGAGCAGGCGACCCAGATGGTCTGATCAACAAATAATCTCTCCACCATTCCTTGGTGGAACTAGCAGAGGAGGCCCGACCAATTTCGTGGCCTAAAGCCAAACTTTATGAGGGGCCTTAACTTTTTTATTAATAAAAAATATTTTATTTTTATTTGAAGTCTAATTTTCTAATTTTTTAGATGCAAAGTTATTATTAATTTTTTATAATCAATTTCTTCTACTAAGTCTTTCTCAATTGACAATATAGCTAATTCGTTTAATATATTTGAGACATTGTTGATCTTAAGTAAGGTTTTATCAATTTCAATTATGAAACACTTTTTTCTGCTGAAACAACGGTAATATGAGTTATTAACATTATTCTATAAGTAATATAAGCATTTGGAAATTAATCATATCTTTTTATTTGATTGAGTATATCAATTAAATTGTTATCTTCTAATTGTAATATTTTTCTTTATATTTTTAATTCAGAAAATAAATCTAAACTATCAATATCGAGTTGATTATTATGATTTAAGGAGCATTCAAGATGAAGGAAATATTTTTTCAAATTTTCATCACCTAGTGATCTCAGTTTTTACCGCTAAATAGAAAATTGAAAATATTTTCATATGCTTTTAAAGTGAAAAAATAACCTCATCTACTACTCTCTTCGATCCATAATAAGTGACTTTTTTAGCTTTAATATTGGATAAGTGTCCTTTTATATAATCGAGAAGGAATTAAATTTATTTTTCCAAATTTTCCCTTATTAACATATCTCAATGTGTCAAGTTAACAACATATAAATTTTAATTAAGGATAATTCAGTCAAAATGCATTTTTGTTCTATGAGTTATTTCTTAAGGGGCACAACAAAAGTTAAGAAGTCATTTATTATGGACCAGAGGGAACAAAAGTTAAGAAGTCATTTATTATGGACCAGAGGGAGTATTTATAAAAAGTATTTAACTCTAAAGAACTCGTCGAGAGATTTTGAGATTTCACTATTAACATTGTTTCTTTCTTTATATTACATGTTTTTTTATGAAATTCGGGTTCAATATTAATTTCAAATGCAATTTCCTTGGCAAGTATCAAAGCAGTTGTAAATCCTTCATCTATTTATTTGTTAAATAAAGAAATCAAACTCTTTCACTTCACATAACTTGTTTTTATAAATTTATATATAACCATTAGGCGGGAAAAAAATGGGGCCTCAATAACTATGGGGCTTAAAGTAGTTGCTTTACCTGCTTTATGGACATGCCGCCCCTGGGAACCAGTCATATGAAATGCAGCAAAATTGACCCCACTGGTCTTTGCTATACCCATGTTCCGTAGCATCTCATGACAACTGTCAAGATACTCTTGGGGATCCTCTGAAGAAGCACCACTGAAGTGAACTAGGAAGAGCTTGGTAAACCTGTCCAATCTCCATAAAGCCTCGAAAGACATAACTGACCCATCACTGACCTGTGCCGCAACAACCGGCTGAACTACTCCGGCTGGATGAGCTGCTGGAGTCCAATATTGGGGAGCCATCTTGTGATGACCCAAAAGGTCATCTTATGTTTTAGAACTCGATCCTGCGCTCTTATACCTTAAAAATATCATTTTTACCCTTCTCAATTAGCATGCACAGTCCGGATGTGTTTCTGGAAAGCTGTTATGTTGAAAGTTGATAAGAATAAGAATTTTTGCCTTAAAAGTTGATTTGAGTTGACTTCGGTCAACGTTTTGAGTAAACGGACCCGGACCCGTGTTTTGACGGTCCCGATGGGTCCGTATTGAAATATGGGACCTAGGCTACATCCGGAATCGAATTCCGAGGTCCCTAGCTTGAATTATGAATTTTTATTGAAAATAAAAATCTGAAAATCTAATGTTTTTGATAATATATTAATGTTTGGCCTTTTAGATACCGGGCCCGTATTTTTGTTCTGGATCCTGGTACAGGTTCAATATAAAAACTATAACTTGTCTGTGAAGTTTGGTAAGAAACATAGACAGTTTGACGTGATTTGGACGCTCAGTTGTGAAAATAGAAGTTTTAAAGCTTTCTTAAAAATTTCATTCAATTTGGTGTTAAATTCGTAGTTTTTGGTGTTATTTTGGCGATTTGATGGCGTGAGCAAGTTCGTATGATATTTTTAGACTTGTGTGCACTTTTGGTTTAGAGTCCCGAGGGCTCGGGTGAGTTTCGAATAGGTTTTAGAGTGTTTTTGGACTTAGGAACACAACTGGTGCAAGTATCATCTGGTGCTGGACTGCAAACTTCGCAAATGCGAGCCTCGCTTTTGCGAAGAACACTTCGCATTTGCGAGCATGGGCTGGGACTAGGATTCTCGCATTTGTGAGATTTCTATCGCATTTGCGATGATTCGATGTGCAAAATTGCGATCAAATTGTTCGCCTTTGAGAAGACATGACAGATGCAAGTAGTTCACATTTGCGATACCTTTCTCGCATTTGCGAAGCCCAGGTCGCATTTGCGACATCTGCAGATGATGAAAAGAGATTTAGACATGATTTTCTCCCATTCTTTAAAATTTCAAACCCGAGAACCCTAGAGGCGATTTCTCCAAGGCCAATTCTTCCCCAAAACATTGTTATGTGATCCTAACCCATTCTTTCAATCTCCAATCATATTTCATGAATTTCCAATCTAAAATCTAGGATTTCCATGGTAGAAATTGGGGGTTTGGGTAGAATTAGGGATTTTTTAGTAATTGGGATTTGAATCTCAAATTGAGGTCGGATTTCAAAAGTAATTGCATATACAGGCTCAAGGGTGAATGGGTTTTGGCCCGAATCTCGAGTTTTGACCAAGCGAGCCCGGGGTCAATTTTTGACTCTTTAGGGGAAAGTTTGGTACATCTAAATTCATGCATTGTAATTGATTTCTTTATCAATAATTGAAGTTATTAATTTAATTGTGGCTAGATACGAATGGTTTGGAGGTGGAATCTATAGCAAAAGCGGTAATTGAGCAGTGAGTGGCCTGTGGAGCAAGGTAAGTGTTGTGCCTAACTTTGACTTGAGGTATTAGGAATCCTCGCCTTAATTGCTATATGAAAAACCATGTGAGCGGCGTATATATGAGGTGACAAGTACTTATGTGCCGCCAATTTATCTGTTTTGCCTGTTTCTTTTCCGTTCTCTTTATACTGTTCCGTCCCTGCTTTAAATGCTACATGCCTACTTGTATTTCCATGCCTAATTGCTACATGTTAGATATTGTTTCTCCTTGTTGAATATAATTGTTGTACCATAGTTTCCTTATCCCATATTACTTGCTTAAGCTGTTCTTAATTATGTTTTAGTGATATTCTGGATTGGTTTCGCTGAGTAGTATTACTTGTGTAGAGTTTTATTGAGTATATGGTTTTCGTTTGCCTTGTTCTGAAGTTTAAGTACTGAGAATGGTTTTTTTTGTTAGTTTGTAAAACTTCTATACTTCCTATGTAATTGATATGAATATGGTGGGATCTGGTTACACGCTGCAACAGGTGGAATAAAGGTAAAATATTGAGGAGGAATAAGGGTGAATTGTTATTGTACGGTGGGATCAGGTTGCACACCGCAACAAGTGTAATAAGGGTGGAATGTGGTGATATAAGGGTGAGCCGTGATTGTGTTTATTATGATATGGTAGGATCGGGTTGCGCACCACAACAATTTATCTATATTTTGTTATTTATGATATTAAGAAGAAATAAGGGAGGATTGTTATATGTACGGTGGGATCGGGTTGCGCAACAAAAATTTATGTTTTTATGTTCTTTCTTCGACTGTGTAAGTTGTCCGGTAGTTTTGAACGACACTTAAGGATTGCTTATAGCTGGATACTGATGGAACATATTGGGCCCTGTATTTATTCCTTGCAAGTTACAGTTTTTACGTTATCCTGCCTTTTTTCCTGTCATTATTATTCAATGTATACAGGTTTATTGTGAGTGTCTCGCCATAGCCTCGTCACTCCTTCGTTGAGGTTAGGATCGGCACTTACCAGTACATGGGGTCAGTCGTACTAATACTGCACTGTGCACTTTCTGTGCATATTTTGGTGCTGGACCGAGTTGACCCTAAGTTAGCTACTGGCTTCATCTGATCGGAGACTCAAGGTAGTCCTGTCGGCGTTCACAGGCCCTGAAGTCCCCATCTATCCTTTCTATTAACTATTTTTTCCTTTATTCAAACAATTGTACTTCTTTCAAACAAATGTTTGTAGTTAATGTTACAATGTTTGTGGGTTGTGACTCCAGACCCTGGGTAGTTATGTATAAATGTTAAGACTATTATAGATTTCCGCATTTCCCTGTTAATTATTGTAGCTTAAATTGTTGTAAATCACTGATAGGGGTTAGGAATGACTTAATGATCTCTAATATTGGCTTTCCTAGTAAGTAAAATGTTAGGGGCCATCACGGTCCCGACAGTGGGAATTCTGGGTCGTGACAAGTTGGTATCAGAGCACTAGATTTCCTAGGTCTCAATATTCACGGACAAGCTTAGTAGCGTCTGGGGGATAGGTACAGAGACGTCTGTACTTTTCTACTAGAGGCTATAAAATTAGGAACACATTTCACTTTTATTCAACTCTGTCATGCAGTTTTGTTTTCTCAATACTGATTGAACTCTCCTACTCTTATTTTCTCGTAGATGGCAAGAACATGTACCACTTCATCAGCTGAGCATCAAACAGAGCCTCCAGCCGTAACTCCTACGAAGGGCAGAGGTCGAGGCCAAGGCCGTGCCAGAGGCCGAGGCAGGGGCAGGGCTCAGCCCATAGCCTGAGTAACAACCCTAGCCGTGGAGCCTCAAGTAGAGTTCGATGAGGAGGTTCCAACTCAGACTATTCCTGCCGGACCAACTCAGGTCCCGGAGGGGTTTATTGCCACCCAATGCTTCAGGATGCTTTGGTCCGATTGGTGGGCCTTATGGATAGTGTGGCCCAGATTGGTGCATTCCCCATGACACCAACCGTCTCTCAAGATGGTGGAGGAGCCCGGACTCCTACTACTCACACTCCGGAGCAGATGGCTCCCCAGTTCCGAACTCCAGCAGCTCATCAAGTTGGAGTAGTTCAGCCGGTTGCTGCGGCACAACTCGGTGATGGGTCATCTATGTCTTCTAAGGCTTTATGGAGATTGGATAGGTTTACTAAGCTCTTTCCAATACATTTTAGTGGTGCTACTTCAGAGGATCCCCAAGAGTATCTTGATAGCTGTCATGAGGTTCTTCGGAACATGGGTATATTCGAGACCAATGGGGTCGACTTTGCTTCTTTTCAGATGACTGGTTCCGCCAAGAAATGGTGGAGGGATTATTTGTTGACCAAACCAGATGGGTCTCCTTCTCTTACTTGGGACCAGTTCACTCATCTCTTCCTAGAGAAGTTTCTGCCTATCACCTTGAGAGAGGAGCTTCGCTGTCAGTTCGAGCGTCTCCAGCAGGGCAACATGACTGTTATTCAATATGATACCCATTTTGTGGATTTGTCCCGTCATGCTATTCTTCTGCTTCCTACCGAAAGAGAGAAGGGGTGAGGAGGTTTATTGAGGGAGTTGCTCAGCCTATTAGATTGCAGATGGTTAAGGAGACTGGGAGCGAGATTTCTTTTCATGCGGCTGCCAATGTCGCCAGGAGAGTCGAGATGGTTCTTGGAAAGGGAGGTCATGGGTGAAACAAGAGACCTCGTCATTTCAGTGGGTTCAGCGGTTCCTCATCTAGAAGTAGGGGTACTTTTAGTAGAGGCCATCCTCCCAAACCGTTCCATTCAGCGCTTCAGGCATCCCACATTGCTTCAGGGAGTCGTGGTCCTTAAGTGCCTCCTTATGGACAACCAACCTATAGTGCACCACCAGCTCATATTAGTGCACCTCTTATTCGGAGTTATTACCGTGGTCAGCAGGCCCGCTTGGGTCGGTCTCAATTTCCACATCCATAGAATTATTATGGATGTTTCAAGTGTGGTGATTATGGGCATATCAGGAGGACTTGTCCGAGATTATTAGGTGTTCAGCCACCGCATCCGAGTTCTCGTGCCATGGTTCCGGCACCAGCTGCTGCACCGTCTGCTCAGCCAGTCATAGGCAGAGGTTAGGCAACTAGAGGTAGGGGCCAGATTGTTAGAGGTGGAGGTCAGGCCGTTAGAGGTGGAGGCCCGCCAGCTAAAGGCCACCCCAGGGACATGGTTCAGAGTGGTGGAGCCCAACCCCGATGTTATGCTTTTCCAGCCATACTTGAGGCTAAGTCATCTGATGCTATTATTACAAGTACTGTTTCAGTTTGCAGTAGAGATGCTTCAGTTCTATTTGATGCGGGCTCTACTTACTCCTATGTGTCTTCTTATTTTGCTTCATATTTTGTTGTGCCTCGTGATTCTTTGAGTCCCCCTGTATATGTGCCCACATCTGTGGGGGATTCTATTATTGTAGATCGTGTATATCGTTCGTGTGTGGTCACTATTGGGAGTTTTGAGACAAGTGTAGATCTTCTACTCCTCGATATGGTGGATTTCAATGTTATATTAGGTATGGATTGGTTGTCACCCTATCACACTATATTGAACTGTCACGCCAAGACAACGACCTTAGCCTTGCCGGGGTTGCCTCGATTAGAGTAGAGAGGGACTCCTGGCCATTCTACCAGCAGGGTTATATCTTATATGAAAGCTCGGCATATGGTTGAGAAGGGTTGTATGGCTTAATTGGCTTATGTTCATGATTCTAGTGCGGAGGTTCCTTCCATGGATTCTGTGCCCGTTGTTTGTGAGTTTCTAGAGGTATTTTGTTCAGACCTGCCGGGGATGCCACCCGATAGGGATATTAATTTCTGTATTGATTTGGTTCCGGGAACTCAGCCATTTCCATTCTTCCTTATCGGATGGCCCCGCCAAAGTTGAAAGAATTGAAGGAACAGTTGCAGAATTTGCTTGATAAGGGCTTCATTAGATCTAGTGTCTCGCCCTGGGGTGCACCAATGTTATTTGTGAAGAGGAGAGACGGGTCTATGAGGATGTGTATAGATTATCGGCAGCTGAACAAAGTCACCATCAAGAACAAGTATCCATTGCCGAGGATTGATGATTTATTTGATCAACTTCAGGGTGCCAAGGTGTTTTCGAAGATTGATTTGAGATCTGGCTACCATCAGTTGAGGATTAGGGCATCCGATGTCCCTAATACAGCTTTTCAGACGCGGTATGGGCACTATGAGTTTCTAGTGATGTCTTTTGGGTTGACCAATGCCCCAACAACATTTATGGACTTGATGAACCAAGTATTCAAGATTATTTGGACTCCTTTGTTATTGTTTTTATTAATGACATCTTGATATACTCCTGCAGTCGGGGGGAACATGAGCATCACCTTAGGATATTGCTCCAGACTTTGAGGGACATCCAATAGTATGCTAAATTTTCAAATTGCAAGTTTTGGTTGGATTCAGTCGCTTTTTTGGGCCATGTTGTATCAGCAGAGGGCATTCTAGTAGATCCTAAGAAGATTGAGGAAGTTCAGAATTGGTCTAGATCCACTTCAACCACGGATATCAGGAGCTTCTTGGGTTTGGCGGGTTATTACCGTCGATTTATGGAGGGGTTTTCATTTATAGCAACCCCGTTGACCAAGTTGACCCAGAAGGGTGCCCCGTTCAGATGGTCAAACAAGTGTAAGGCGAGCTTTCAGAAGCTCAAGATAGCCTTGACTACGGTGCCGGTGTTGGTGTTACCATTAGGTTCAGGATCTTACACGATATATTGTGATGCCTCCCATATTGGGTCGGAGCAGTATTGATGTAGGAGGGCAGGGTGATTGCATATGCGTCTCGGAAGTTGAAGGCTCATGAGAAGAATTACCCTGTCCATGATTTAGAGTTGGCAACATTGTTCATGCGCTGAAGAATTGGAGGCACTATCTTTATAGCGTGTCGTGTGAGGTTTTCACGGATCATTGCAGCTTTCAGTATTTGTTCAAGCAAAAGAATATCGATTTGAGGCAGAGGAGGTGGTTGGAGCTATTAAAGACTATGATATCACCATTTTGTACCATCCCGGGAACTATTAAACACTATGGTATCACCATCTTGTACCATTCCGAGGTCTCTAGCTTGAATTATGAATTTTTATTGAAAATAAAAATCTGAAAATCTAATGTTTTTGAGAATATATTAATGTTTGGCCTTTTTGATACCGGACCCGTATTTTGATTCTGGATCCTGGTACAGGTTCAATATAATAACTATAACTTGTCTGTTAAGTTTGGTAAGAAACATAGCCAGTTTGACGTGATTTGGACACTCGGTTGTGAAAATAGAAGTTTTAAAGCTTTCTTAAAAATTTCATTCAATTTGGTGTTAAATTCGTAGTTTTTGGTGTTATTTTGGCGATTTGATGGCACGGGCAAGTTTGTATGATATTTTTAGACTTGTGTGCACTTTTGGTTTAGAGCCCCGAGGGCTCGGGTGAGTTTCGAATAGGTTTCAGAGTGTTTTTGGACTTAGGAACACAACTGGTGCAAGTATCATCTGGTGCTGGACTGCAAACTTCGCAAATGCGAGCCTCGCTTTTGTGAAGAACACTTCGCATTTACGAGCATGGGCTGGGACTAGGATTCTCGCATTTGTGAGATTTCTGTCGCATTTGCGATGATTCGATGTGCGCAATTGCGATCAAATAATTCGCCTTTGCGAAGGCAGGAGAGATGTAAGGAGTTCACATTTGCGATACTTTTCTCGTATTTGCGAAGCCCATGTCGCATTTGCGACATCTGCAGCTGATGAAAATAGATTTAGACATGATTTTCTCCCATTCTTCAAAATTTCAAACCCAAGAACCCTAGAGGCGATTTCTCCAAGGCCAATTCTTCCCCAAAACTTTGTTGAGTGATCCTAACCCAATTTCTTTCAATCTCCCATCATATTTCATGAATTTCCAACCTAAAATCTAGGATTTCCATGGTAGAAATTGGGGTTTTAGGTAGAATTACGGATTTGGATCTCAAATTGAGGTCGGATTTCAAAAGTAATTGCATATACGGGCTCAAGGGTGAATGGATTTTGGCCCGAACCTCGAGTTTTGACCAAGCGAGCCCGGGGTCGATTTTTGACTTTTTAGGGGAAAGTTTGGGACATCTAAATTCATGCATTGTAATTGATTTCTTTATCAATAATTGAAGTTATTAAGTTAATTGTGGCTAGATACGAGTGTTTTGGAGGTGGAATCTAGAGCAAAAACAGTAATTGAGCAGTGAGTGGCCTGTGGAGCAAGGTAAGTGTTGTGCCTACCTTTGACTTGAGGGATTAGGAATCCTCGCCTTAATTGCTATATGAAAAATCATGTGAGCGGCGTATATATGAGGTGACAAGTACTTATGCGCCGCCAATTTATCTGTTTTGCCTGTTTCTTTTCCATTCTCTTTATACTGTTCCGTCCCTGCTTTAATTGTTACATGCCTACTTGTATTTCCATGCCTAATTGCTACATGTTAGATATTGTTTCTCCTTGTTGAATATAATTGTTGTACCATAGTTTCCTTATCCCCTATTACTTGCTTAAACTGTTCTTAATTGTGTTTTAGTGATATTCTGGATTGGTTTCGCTGAGTAGTATTACTTGTGTAGAGTTTTATTTAGTATAAGGTTTCCGTTTTCCTTATTCTGAAGTTTAAGTACTGAGAAGAGTTTTTGTGTTTGTTTGTAAAACTTCTATACTTCCTATGTAATTGATATGAATATGGTGGGATCGAGTTGCATGCTGCAACAACTGGAGTACAGGTAAAATATTGAGGAGGAATAAGGCTGAATTTTTATTGTACGGTGGGATCGGGTTGCACACCGCAATAAGTGTAATAAGGGTGGAATGTGGTGATATAAGGGTGAGCCGTGATTGTGTTTATTATGATATGGTGGGATCATGTTGCGCGCCATAACAATTTATCTATATTTTGTTATTTATGATATTAAGAAGAAATAAGGGAGGATTGTTATATATACGGTGGGATCGGGTTGCGCAACAAAATTTATGTGTTTATGTTCTTTCTTCGACTGTGTAAGTTGTCCGGTAGTTTTGAACGACACTTAAGGATTGATTATAGCTGGATACTGATGGAACATATTGGGTCCTGTATTTATTCCTTTCAAGTTACAGTTTTTACGTTATCCTGCCTTTTTTTCCTGTCATTATTATTCAATGTATACAGGTTTATTGTGAGTGTCGCGCCATAGCCTCGTCACTCCTTCGTCGAGGTTAGGATCAACACTTACCAGTACATGGGGTTAGTCGTACTGATACTGCGCTGTGCACTTTCTGTGCTTATTTTGGTGCTGGACCGAGTTGACCCTATGTTAGCTACTGGCTTTATCTGATTGGAGACTCAAGGTAGTCCTGTCGGCGTTCACAGGCCCTGAAGTCCCCATCTATCCTTTCTATTTAATGTTTTTTCCTTTATTCAAACAGTTGTACTTATTTCAAACAAATGTTTGTAGTTAATGTTACAATGTTTGTGGGTTGTGGCTCTAGACTCTGGGTAGTTGTGTATAAATGTTAAGACTATTATAGATTTTCGCATTTCCCTGTTACTATTGTAGCTTAAATTGTTGTAAATCATTGAAAGGGGTTAGGAATGACTTAATGATCTCTAATATTGGCTTGCCTAGCAAGTAAAATGTTAGGCGCCATCACGGTCCCGACAGTGGGAATTTCGGGTCGTGACAAGTTGATATCAGAGCACTAGATTTCCTAGGTCTCATAATTCACGGACAAGCTTAGTAGAGTCTGGGGGATCGGTACGGAGACGTCTGTACTTTTCTACTAGAGGCTGTAAAGTTAGGAACAAATTTCACTTTTATTCAACTCTGTCATGCAATTTTGTTTTCTCAATCTGATTGAACTCTCCTACTCTTATTTTCTCGTAGATGGCAAGAACATGTACTGCTTCTTCAGCTGAGCATCAGCCAGAACTGTCATAAGGTTCTATGGAACATGGGTATATTAGAGACTAATGGGGTTGACTTTGCTTCTTTTCAGATGACTGGTTCCGCCAAGAAATGGTGGAGGGATTATTTGTTGACCAGACCAGCTGGGTCTCCTGCTCTTACTTGGGACCAGTTCACTCATCTCTTCCTAGAGAAGTTTCTGCGTATCACCTTGAGAGAGGAGCGCCGCTGTCAGTTCGAGCGTCTCCAGTAGGGCAGTATGACTGTTATTCAATATGAGACCCATTTTGTGGATTTGTCCCGTCATGATATTCTTCTGCTTCCTACTGAAAGAGAGAGGGGGTCAGGAGGTTTATTGAGGGAGTTTCTCATCCTATTAGATTGTAGATGGCTAAGGAGACTGGGAGCGAGATTTCTTTTCAGGCGGCTGCCAATGTCGCCAGGCGAGTCGAGATGGTTCTTGGACAGGGAGGTCAGGGGTCAAACAAGAGACCTCGTTATTTGGGTGGGTTCAGCGGTTCTTCTTCTAGAAGCAGAGGTACTTTTAGTAGAGGCCATCCTCCCAGGCCGTTCCATTCAGCACTTCAGGCATCCCACATTGCTTTAGGGAGTCGTGGTCCTTAAGTGACTCCTTATGGACAACCAGCCTATAGTGTACCACCAGCTCCTATCAGTGCACCTCCTATACAGAGTTATTACCGTGGTTAGCCGGCCCGTTTGGGTCGGTCTCAGTTTCCATAGCCACAGGATTATGATGGATGTTTCAGGTGTTGTGATTATGGACATATCAGGAGGACTTGTCCGAGATTATTGGGTGTTCAGCCACCACATCAGAGTTCTCGTGCCATGGTTCCGGCACCAGCTGCTGCATCGCCTGCTCAGCCAGTCATAGGCAGAGGTCAGGCAGCTAAAGGTAGGGGCCAGACAGTTAGAGGTGGATGTCAGGCCGTTAGAGGTGGAGGCCCGCCAACTAAAGGCTACCCCTAGGACATGGTTCAGAGTGGTAAAGCCCAGCCTCGATGTTATGCTTTTCCAGCCATACCTGAGGCTAAGTCATCCGATGCTGTTATTACAGGTACTATTTCAGTTTGCAGTAGAGATGCTTCAGTTCTATTTGATGCGGGCTCTACTTACTCCTATGTGTCTTCTTATTTTGCTTCATATTTTGTTGTGCCTCGTGATTCTTTGAGCCCCCTGTATATGTGTCCATATCTGTGGGGGATGCTATTATTGTAGATCGTGTATATCGTTCGTGTGTGGTCACTATTGGGAGTTTTGAGACCAGTGTAGATCTTCTACTCCTCGATATGGTGGATTTCGATGTTATATTGGGTATGGATTGGTTGTCACCTTATCACGCTATATTGGACTGTCACACCAAGACAACGACCTTATCTTTGCTGGGGTTGCCTCGATTAGAGTAGAGAGGGACTCCTGTCCATTCTACCAGCAGGGTTATATCTTATATAAGGCTTGGAATATGGTCGAGAAGGGTAATATGGCTTAATTGGCTTATGTTCATGATTCTAGTGCGGAGGTTCCTTCCATGGATTCTGCGCCCGTTTTTTGTGAGTTTCCAGAGGTATTTTTTACACACCCTTCGGGGATGCCACCCGATAGGGATATTAATTTCTGTATTGATTTGGTTCCGGGCACTCAGCCATTTCCATTCTTCCATATCGGATGGCCCCACCAGAGTTGAAAGAATTGAAGGAATAGTTGCAGAATTTGCTTGATAAGGGCTTCATTAGACCTAGTGTCTCTCCGTGGGGTGCACCAGTGTTATTTGTGAAGAGGAAAGACGGGTCTATGAGGATGTTTTTTTGTATACATTATCGGCAGCGGAAGAAAGTCACCATCAAGAACAAGTATCCATTGCCGAGGATTGATGATTTATTTGATCAACTTTAGGGTGCCAAGGTTTTTTTGTAGATTGATTTGAGATCTGGCTACCATCGGTTGAGGATTAGGGCATCCGATGTCCCTAAGACAGCTTTTCAGATGCGGTATGGGCACTATGAGTTTCTGGTGATGTCTTTTGGTTGACCAATGCCCCAACAGAATTTATGGACTTGATGAACCGAGTATTCAAGCTTATTTGAACTCCTTTGTTATTGTTTTTATTAATGACATCTTGATATACTCCCGCAGTCAGGAGGAACATGAGCATCACCTTAAGATATTGCTCCAGACTTTAAGGGACATCCAATAGTATGCTAAATTTTCAAATTGCAAGTTTTGGTTGGATTCAGTCGCTTTTTTGGGCCATGTTGTATCAGCAGAGGGAATTCAAGTAGATCCTAAGAAGATTGAGGCAGTTCAGAATTGGCCTAGATCCACTTCAACCACGGAGATGAGGAGCTTCTTAAGTTTGGCGGGTTATTACCGTCAATTTATGGAGGGGTTTTCATCTATAGCAACCCCGTTGACCAGGTTGACCCATAAGGGCCCGTCCAGATGGTTAGACGAGTGTGAGGCGAGCTTTCAGAAGATCAAGATAGACTTGACTACGGCGCCGGTGTTGGTGTTACCATTAGGTTCAGGATCTTACACGATATATGTGATGCCTCCCGTATTGGGCTCGTAGCAATATTGATGCAAGAGGGCAGGGTGATTGCATATGCGTCTCGGCAGTTGAAGGCTCATGAGAAGGATTATCTTTATGGCGTGTCGTGTGAGGATTTCACGGATCATCGCAGCCTTCAATATTTGTTCAAGAAAAAGAATCTCAATTTGAGGCAGAGGAGGTGGTTGGAGCTATTAAAGACTATGATATCACCATCTTGTACCATCCCGGGAAGGCCAATGTGGTGGCCGACGCATTGAGTAGGAAGGTGGAAAGTATGGGCAGACTTGTGTTCATCCCAGTCGGTGAGAGGCCGCTAGCATCAGATGTTCAGAATTTGGCCAACCAGTTTGTGAGGTTGGATATTTCAGTGCCCAGCCGTGTTCTAGTTTGCACAGTCACTCAGTCTTCCTTGTTTGAGCGTATCAGAGATCAACAATATGATGACTCTTAATTGTTGGTCCTTAGGGACACAATACGACACAGTGGTGCCAATCAGGTTATGGTTGGAGATGACGGGGTTTTGAGGATGCAGAGTCGCGTGTGTGTGCCTAATGTTGATGGGCTTTGTGAGTTGATTCTTGAGGAGGATCACAGTTCTCAGTATTCTATTCACTCGGGATCCGCCAAGATGTACCAGAACTTGCGACATCATTATTGGTGGAGGAGGATAAAAAAGGATATAGTTTCTTATTTAGCTCGGTGTCTGAATTGTCAGCAAGTAAAACATGAGCATCAGAGACCCGGTGGTTTGCTTCAGCAGATAGAGATTCCTGAGTAGAAGTGGGAGCATATCACTATGGACTTTGTTGTTGGACTCCCACGGACTCAGAGGAAGTTTGATTCCATTTGGGTCATTGTGGATAGGGCTGACTAAGTCAACACACTTCATTCCTGTGGCAGTTACCTATTCTTCGGAGCGGTTGGCAGAGATTTATATTTGTGAGATCGTCCATCTTCACGGTGTGCCCATGTCTATCATTTCTGATCGAGGTACGCAGTTCACCTAGCACTTTTGGAGGGCAGTACAACGTGAGTTGGGTATGGGAGTTGAGTTGAGCACAGCATTCCATCTTTAGACGGACGTGCAGTCCGAGCGTACTATTCAGATCTTAGAGGATATGCTCCGCGCATGTGTTATAGACTTTGGAGGAACGTGGGACCAGTTCTTGCCCCTTGCAGAGTTCGCCTACAACAACAACTACTGGCCGAGCATTCAGATGACTCCTTATGAGGCATTATATGGTAGACGGTGCCGGTCGCCAGTTGGGTGGTTCGAGCCAGGGAGGCTCGGTTATTGGGTACAAATCTAGTACAGAAGGCCTTGGACAAGGTCAAGATTATACATGATCGACTTTGCATAGCTCAGTCTAGGCAAAAGAGTTTATGCCGACCATAGAGTTCGTGATGTGGATTTAATGGTCGGGGAGAGCGTGTTGCTTCGGGTTTCACCCATGAAGGGTGTCATGAGGTTTGGGAATGTGATGACCCAAAAGGGTCATCCCGTATATTCTATCTAATTCTATGTTTCGAGGTCGTGAAAACCTCCTTCTATCTCACCTCGATTTGTGCGCGTAACCCGGTCATTTAGCCGGGAAGCCTTTATGTGAAAAGCTGATAAAAATGAAAATTTTGTATTGGAAATTTGGTTTTTGGTAAAAGGACCCGGAACCATGATTTGACGGTCCCGGAGGGTCCGTAGGAAAATATAGGACTTGAGCGTATGCCCGAAATCAAATTTCGAGGTCCCAAGTCCGAGAAATGAATTTTTTAAAGAAAATTGTTTTTTGAAAAATATAAAGGTTTTTTGAAAATGAAATTTGAGGTGAAACCTGTGATATCGGGCCGCATTACAATTCCGAAGCTCGGTACAGGTTCGATAGGTTTATACGTGTTATCTGTGAAATTTGGTAAGAAACGGACTTGATTTGACGTGATTCGGACCTTAAATGCAAAACTTAATGTTTATAGAAGTTTGAAGAATTTTCATGGATTTTTAGTTTAATTCATCGTGTTAGTGTTGTTTTATGTGGTTTGAAACCTTGAGCGAGTCCGTGTTAGGTTATATGACTTGTGTGTATGGTTAGACGGGGTCCTGGGGGGCTTCGGGTACGTTTAGGATGCTCATCGGGTGTTTTTAGAACTTGGGAGACAGCTGAACCATTGCTGGTTCTGGTGTCTCGCACCTACGATGGACCTTCCGCAGGTGCGGCGAGGAGTCCGCAGGTGCGGAACTTAGCCCAAACCCCCAATCCTCATAGGTGCGGTTAGTTTTCCGCAGGTGCGGCCATTTGACCGCAGGTGCGACCCCAGGCTTTTTAGTGGGTTTTCGCACCTGCGATGGTAGTTCCGCAGGTGCGGTCCCAGGGGCGCAGGTGCGGAGCTGCTGGGCAGAAAAGGGGCAGAACCGAGGGTTTATGTTATTTTTACCATTTTCGAATTGGGGAGCTCGGGAGAGGCGATTTTTGGAGGCTTTTGCACATGGGTAATATGGGTAAGTGATTTCTATCCATTATAGACCAATTTCCATGTTTCCAATCTTAAATCCAACCTTTAATTTCGAAAATTTTGGGTAGAAAATGGGATAAACTTCATAGATCGAAATATCGAGTTTTGATTGGGTTTTTGACCTCCGATTTGTGAAATTTTCATATGTTTAGACTCGTGAGTGAATGGGTGTCCGGAAAATATAATTTTACCTGATTCCGAGATGTGGGCCCGGGGAACTTTTTGGGCAATTTTCCTAATTTCGCGTTTTTCCTTCAGATTTATTTGTTAAACTAGTTGCTTGTAGTATTATTTACACAATGCTATTGATTTGAGTATATTTGGGCCATTGGCAGTCGGATACCCGTGGCAAGAACGTTATTTCAAGTTTGTTTTGAGTGGTTGAGGTAAGTATCTTGCCTAACCTTGTGTGAGGGAATTACCCCTTAGGATTTGAGTCTTCTATGTTGATTGTAGTCCATGTACGCGACGTAACGAGTACATACTCAGACTTATTTGTGGAAAGTTGACCCTTTAGGAATCTTAGATCCTTATATTCGCCGAGTAGGAATTGTCCTTAGCATGATTGAATTTCCTAATTTCTAGTGTCATCTTTATTTGCTTAATATTGTGTCTTTCATCTTTCATAGAAGCAATTGTAATAGGTACGTATTGTTCAAGTTAGAGTTAACTTGAGGTGTGTAGAAATTAGCTAGGGGCTAGTTACTACAAAGGGATTAGAGTTAGTCCTAGGATTACAAAAGAGTTTATTTTGTAAGTCCGTTTGGCTCAGAGTTTTTAGTGGAGAGTTGAGAAAATCCTACTGAGGAGTAGGTCGTGGTTTTTTCACCTTTTGAGCCAGGTGTTTTCCACATAAAAATCTCTGTGTTTTTACTTTACTGCTTCTTATTATTCCGCAACAGTAGTAGTTGGAACACCAAGAAGAACTAGGTTCTTCTACAGAGACAGAACTCGAAGATTAGGTACCACACAAAGTAACTTATCTCTTGTGTGGTATTGAAGTCTAAAACATAAATTGGTATCAGAGCGGGTTATCCTTGAAAGGCTAACACCTTGGAGAAGATCAAGATGAGTGCACCACCTGGAAATTGGGAAGGTCAATCAACTGCAAGGCCATCACTCTTCAGTGGCCAGTACTACTCATGGTGGAAAAATAGGATGGAGGATCACCTAATGGGAGAAGACTATGAACTCTAGGACATAGTCACTGATGGTCCTCTAGCCACCATGATGAAGACTGCTGAAGGTATAGATATACCAAAGACAAGAGCTGATTGCACTGCTGAGGATCTAAAGAAATGGGAGAAGAATGCAAAAGTCAAAAAGTGGCTAGTATGTGGACTAGGTCCAGACGAGTACAGAAGAATCCAAAGCCGCACCACTGTCAAAGAGATTTGGGACACCTTGCAAGTAGCCCATGAAGGAACACTTCAGGTAAAAAGGTCAAGAGGTACTCTACTATACTCTCAGTATGAAAACTTCACTATGAAAGAAGGAGAGACTATCCAAGATATGTACACAAGGTTCACAACCTTGACTAATGAACTAAAGTCTCTTGGAAGAATCATTCTTAAAGAGGAAGAGGTTGAGAAGATCCTAACAAGGGTCTTGCCTATTTCCTCGGAAAGCAAAATCACTGCTATCCAGGAATCCAAAAATATGACAAACCTCAGATTGGATGAGCTAATTGGAAACCTCACTGCCTATGAACTGAGAAGGCAGACAATGAAGATGGATGGTCCAAAGAAGGAGAGGAGTCTAGCCCTAAGAATCACTGAGGGAGCATATCTGGAAGATGATGAGATGGCCATGATCACCAAAGAATTCAGAAACATTCCCATGAGGAAGAAATGCATCTCTAGAGAAGGAAACTACAACAAAGCAAAAGCTCCAGAAAGACCAACCAACGAGGGATTCTATAAATGTGGTAAGACTGACCATCTCATTAAAAACTGTCCTCAGTGGGAAGTAGAGTGGAAAAAGGAAAGATATGAGAGAAGGAACAAGAGGAAGGAACAGGTTCAACCCAAGACAACCACAACAAAGGCTATGGTTTCTGCTTGGGGGGAAAGTTCAGATGAATAATCAGAAGATGGGGGGACCGAAGATCAGGCGCTCATGCAATTGGATAATCTAACAAGGAATCACATGAAGAACCAGAGGTAAGTATCTCTCATCTTAAAAACAAAGTAAAGTTCCTATCTAAGGAAAAACTCTCTGAGTTGCTACTTGATTTCATAGATGATTCTGAGGAAACAACCAAAGAGAAAGATCAACTATCTAAAGAATGTGCAATGCTAAAAGCAAAGTGCATAAACCTGGAAATCAGAGTCAGTGAATCTGAAAAGAAAAACACTGATTTGTTGAACTAGGTTCATCCACTTGAAACTGAGATTCTAGAACTAAAATCTGAAAACTTAAAGCTAAAGATAGGATCAAGTAAAAAGGTTGTTGATCATTCTCATGTCATGTTAGAAGAAAACATGGGAAAATTAAAAGATAAGATGTATGACTAGGACGAACAAATAAGAACTCTTAATAAAGAACTTGGAAAAGTTAAACATGAAGTAGATCGAACCTGTAAATGGAATAAATCCTCTGACGCCCTGATATGGATAAGAGAATCATAGTAGCAACATGAGAGAGATTGGCTTTGGAAGTCAATTGCCCAAGTGGGATCCCAAAAACAAGTATCTCACTCTTCCTGAGAATAAAATCCGCACCCATTGTTGTAAGACTGGGCACTACAAATATGAGTGTACTGCAAAAGAGCATGCCAGTCGAAAAAAATGAGAGGTTTGTAAAAGGGAAAAACTGGCTACCAAATTGGGCCAAGAAAAATTTGATTCATCCATTCTCTTATAGAAAAGGAACCAAACTAGTTTGGGTTCTTAAGACTAACCTTTGGTTCTTTTTGTAGGTTCAAGTGAGAGGAGGCAGCCAGATTTGGTATTTGGATAGTACTCAAAGCATATGACTGGGAACATGGAACAGTTCCTTTCACTTGAAAGTCTCAAAGGAGGAAATGTCTCCTTTGGAAACGGAAAGAAAGGTGAAATCATTGGGGTTGGTAAGGTAGGTAAGGATGATACACGATCCATTGAACATGTGTATCTAATAGATTGCTTGAAATATAGCCTTATCAGTGCATCACAACTGTGTGACAGAAGTAACCTGGTTACTTTTACTTCCACAAAATGTTTTGTGATTAACCTGCTTACTGACAAGATTGTTTTGCAGGGAAAAAGAATGAATAACGTCTATGTCATAGACTTTTCCACACTGTCTGAAAATGAACTCACTTGTCTAAGTGTGTTGGATAGTGATCCCCTCCTG
>ML342578.1:1024-54881 GCA_005239505.1 Nicotiana paniculata
ATTACTCATTCAAATTAGGGAGTAGTTTCAAGTTGGAGTTTACAAATATCTTTTTAAAAAATAAATAAATATAAAATTAGCTATAATAAAAAAATAAAAATATATAATAAAAATTATCCATTCAAATTGAGGAGTAGTTTCAAGTTGAAGTTTTAAAATTATTTTAAAATAAAAAACAAAAAATAAAATAAAGAAACTTTCAATTAAATAAAAAATACAAAATATAAAATATATATATATATATATATATATATATATATACACACACCTTTATACTTTATACTTTTGATTAATTCAAAATTATAACTTAGTAAAACAATAATACATTATTTAAATTTTTGATAGACTACAAAATTTGAAAACTAATCAAATAAGTATTACAGCAGAAAGGAATGTACGAGAAGAGGGCTATAGAGATAATTTTATGATATTTATAGTTTGAAGTAATTTAAAAATAAAAGATAAACAAATAGCACTCAAAGAAAATTATCAATAGTACTAAGTATTTTGCTAATTCAATAATAAAAATAAAAAGGATCAAACAATTTATTTGATTACTATATGATGTGTATCCTTTAATTTTGTGTATATTGTATTATATCTCTGCACACTATATTAAATAATAAAATACAACTAATATTTGTTAAGTTAATATAATATATTAGATCATAATTTTATAAGATTAATATTCTATCAAATTATCTGAGCATCGCGTGGGTTCTTATACTAGTTAAATAAAAAAAATAAAAATATATATGACATGAAGCCACCGTCAATAGTAAATGTAGACAAAGAGTACTTTTGTTACTAGGATTTCAACTATAAATGGCTAATTAATTTAAAAAAAGAAAATGTATAGCATTAGACATAAAACTACGATGCTGTTGAGGAACACTATGGCAGAATCTATGAGCAGTCATTTCACAATATTTTGAAGAGAGGTAAAGATACCTAGATAGTTCAAACAATTGACAAAACTTAATTTTACATGCCGCTTAGGCAGGAGAACAATAAATGGAATAAATGAGAACCAAACTTTAAAATATAACAATAATAATTAAAAGGAGATAAAGAGTTTTCACTACCAATTATAATTTCTCCTCCCATCATGACTGCTGTTGCCAAAACGAGAAGCCGAAAACCTATGGTGATGATAATTGCCTGACCCATAAAAAGTTGAATTATCAAAATCAAGCCTGTTGGACTTTCTAGATGAATAAGAAACAGAAGCATGACCACCAGCACCCAAGTTGGATATCCTGGCTCTCTTATTTGTAGGAGTTGAAGGAGATCTCCAATCATTGGATCGAGGGAAGTCCTCCGTATCATCAGTGATCCAACCAGCCCTTTGCTTTGTATTGTAACCTGATGCATATCCTCCTCCATATTCTGTTTTCTTCTTTCTTGCCTTGCCAAAATCATGTGGAGCAGACCTAAACTCATGATGTTCCTTTCTTTCCTTTGACACTTTCATCTTGGGGGTTGATAACTCCCGACTCCACTTGTTGACCTTTAGACATGCAATAAAAACACAGTAAGGTAACATTGCAAGATTTAGTGCAAGACGTAAGAAATGACCTATAAAGGAAGAGAAAGGTTGAGAAACGGAAAAAACTGATGGAAGAATGCAAATGAGCAGTAGTCAATTACAGATATGGTAACTTACGATATTGGAATTAGTGCATTCTCGTGCAAAATGTCCTTCTTCACCACACCTATAACAAGAACTAAGCTGCCATGTACCACTAGTCTCCCCACGAGATCCTGTGCATGCCTGCATTGAAAATGTGTAAGTTGAAAATGACAGCATCCAAAAAGATTCCAAAATAGGGACAAGAGGAACACACACACATACATACACACACAGAGCGAGGAGTCATGTCATTTCCTGGCCATTTACTTACCAAACCGGTATGGCCTAGTAGACCACATCTGTAACAGGATATTTCCCTCGGACCACCATCAGGGTAGCTTGCACAGCAAAGATGACCAAATCTCTTACAAATGTAACAATGTATTTCCTGCCAAGGTTAAGAGGAAAATGGGAAAATAGATAAGTTAAGCACAAAAACAAACAAAACTCAAGTTATCAAAGCTTCTTCAGCAATACCTTCAGATCATCAGCAGAATAGTCGTTCCTGCATGAGAACATATCGTGGCCAGAATCTCCACATTTTAAACAGAGTCTTGAACTTTCAAATACTCGGTTTTTTTCAGGGCAATCCCTAGCACGATGACCGCCCTTCTTGCAGATGAAACAATCTTTGCCCTGCCCAAAATCAGCAAACTGAGATATATACTCCTAAGACCACAAATTGAAATAACATAGGAATTTTAAGGTCCACGTAGTATATCGATCTAGAAATCCAGGATAAACCTAATTTCATTTAGGCTCTCTTCCAGGATATTCAAAATGCTAATGAGAAAAATAACCTGATCAGCAGGAACCTACTGGTGAGGTCTGAAATCCTCTACCAGAGAGGTTGAACAACAAACAAAAAGATGCAACAGCTGCACCTCCATGATTCTGCAACTTAGAATACTATCTAAG
The DNA here is from genome assembly GCA_005239505.1 of Nicotiana paniculata. Lineage (NCBI taxonomy): Eukaryota > Viridiplantae > Streptophyta > Magnoliopsida > Solanales > Solanaceae > Nicotiana > Nicotiana paniculata. The sequence continues at coordinate 3,576 of ML342578.1, forward strand.
TAGAAAACAATCATCACTTGTTTCCGTTGTTCTAGTAAGAAGCTTAACCTGCTAAGCAGAGAGGAGGACTAGGCAAGTTCATCTAAATAACGTGTGAGAGAAGGAAGAGGCATTGGTGAACCACAAAAAACAAAGTTACTTTGAGAAAGACTATGAAAAAAAACTTTTTATAAGGGTTAAAAAAATTGTGATGTTTGGGCGGAAGTGGCTGTTTAGCAGTTAGCATTCTGGTTCAGCATAGTTTTTCTTTTCCCATAGTTTTCTGGTTCAGCATAGTAGCCCTTGCCACTTTTTCTGAACCTCAATTGTCATAGAGTACACAGTTAGTTGAATCTCTTTGTCGACGTTCATCCACATCACCCATTGTTTTAGTTGGAAGTATAACTAATTCTAACCAGGGATTTTGAAGTGGAGAAGAATATACAGACCCTCTATCGTCAAATACTTGGACAAAAGACTAGCATAGGCAGTGCTACACAACACAATCACATTACTAAATTCGAGTTGATTTCTATAGATAAGATCTTCCATTTTAAGCTTAAGATTTGCTAGGTTGTTGAGAGATTTCATAGGGTTCTCTCATTTAGTTTGATATATTTTTCAGAAGAGGGAAAAATATTACTAATGAAACATGCTATAAACATCATTTTTTAAATTTAAATTAATTTATTAGGTGTTAGGGCCTGACAGTAGGCATAATTAGACCCTCCCAAAGATTAGATTCCAACATATCAACAGCAGGTAATTTGAACTCTCCTATTGAAAGATAGGAAGAAAATACTAAAGGCTCACAACCTGGTGAAGACCAGCGCTATGGTACCAGACTTTTAGAGCTGTATCACCAACAACATAAATGGATATGAGGCGGTTCTTCAGCACTGTAACAGTAGGTCAGATGACCAAACCCTTTTTAGTAGTCTATAAATAAAAAGACATGAGTTTTAAGGTGCAGAGGAGCACAAAAATCTGCAGCAAACAGAAAACAGCAGCTAGGCTTCTCCAACTTAGGTATTTCTCCTCCTCTTCATTTATTCTTCATGTTTTCGTGTTTTACAGTTTTTAGGATGTTTTTCTCATATATCATGCCTTAGATTCCATTTTCTTTTATTGTAATGGATCTTTAAGTGTAGTTTTGGTTCTTATTCTTAGGTTCCATTTTCTTTTATCGTAATGGATCTTTAAGTGTAGATTTGGTTCCTATTTGCAATTCATCCAATTCTTTTTTTCTTTTATAAGCTTTCTCCTAATGGATATTGTGTTACTTATCTAATCTTGATCTTAATGCTACTAGTCGATTAACCATTGGTTAGATTAAGGATCATTATCCATTAGTCAAATTAATTGGATAATCCGAAGGAACTTGGAAAAACAAAATTGGATTTAGTCCTAAGTGAGTATTGGTTTGATTTGTATATAAGTTAGACATATGGTTGCAAATCACATGTCTCCATATTAGCATTGAATCTAGTATCTTCTTAAGCTCACATGTAGGCTATGATTAAAGGGAAATGTTCATATGACATAGATATATGCTTATAAAGAATTGAGAAGTCTAGGACGACTCATGTCATTAAGATAAGTCAAGAAAGTAGAAGAGACTCAATGAAACATCTAGTGAAGTTAGATTGCCAGAATTTGTTGATAGTATTCTAATCAAAGATTTAATTTGGAATAGTTTATCTACAAATGGTATACACCCATAATTCATGTCATTCAAATAAAATTAGAGTTAACACAATATCATAAATTTTCAAAAGCGTGAATTGTTGGAAATAAAACTCCAAATGAGATGATAACGGATAACCATTCTGCATAAACAACATACTGCTGTGTTTTTCAAAATTTTGGAAGAGCTGCCTATTAACTTATCTAGCAAAAGTCAATCTGTAATATTAATTAGGAGCTAATGAGAAAAACAGGGTGTGGTTCCATGATCTGTGCGAAATAAACTTCAGGAATTTGGATTTTTCCCAAAGTCCTACAGCTGCATGCCAGTGCCTAGGATTAGACGATATTCAGATTGGATATACAAATGCAAGATCCATGTGTTTGCCTAATACTATTGACCTGCCGGTGATGTCTTTGTATAAATGCAAGACCACTAACCTTTGTACACTGTTTTGAATTATGGTCAAAACTCCCACAAACAAAACATGGTTTTTTGCGTTTGGCTGAAGTACAGTTGACTGCAGCATGACCTTCTTCCCCGCAATTATAGCAGGTTCCCCAACTGCTGTCTGGAGGGTCAAAGTACCTCGGGCCTCGCTGAGATCATACAACGAATAATAAAGATATAGACCATACTAAGCCATTTAATAGTGTTTGGATTTGTGAAAAACACTGCAAATCATATTACTTCAACTCACAAGAAGCCTTCGTAGGACGACATTATTAGGCATCTCAATAGGATTCTTTTCTGCTGCATCAACAACGTTCATAGCATTAATTTCCATGCTTTCTTCTTTCATTCCATCCGCCTAACACAGTCATGAAGATCCAAGCACATATAACTGATCAAACTCAAAGCAAATACAGCTTTAACCTTGCAACTCAGTGAATATAAACATGCTAAAAAATAAAGCAAATTTGCAAAAACAAATTCAAATTACCGGAGACATCTCATTACAGAAACTTTCAAAAACCTTATCTATTCCACTTGACACCTGAAATAACAAATTATAAAAGAAAATCACATTAATCACTCACAAAAACTAAAAAACAAAAATCAAAACAATTTCAGACAAAATTTAACAACTTACAGGGTCATCTTCCGTCTCAATGCTTTTTTCCTTCTTCTTCTTCTTCTTTTTCTCTTTCTTGCTATTTCTACTTTCACCCTTCAAATCTGTAACAATTACAGCTTCGTCATTTTTAACTGAGCACCCACGAAGCAAAGCTTTCTCGATGATTTTCAAGCTCAGATCTTCATTAGCTTCAGCATCATCATCGTCCTCATAATCTTGTTTTTTTTCCTTAATTCGCACTCTTTTAGATTTCTTAATTTTTACCTCTGCTGATTTTTCTAACTCTATAGCTTCTGATTTTGCTGATTTCTTTTCCTTCTTTTCCCGCTTACCCATTTTACAGTGAAAATCCAATCGATTTGAATAGGGTTAGGGTTTTAGACGGAGGAGTGAGGAGGGATAAACCCTAATTTGGAATCCCAATTCTTGGTAGTTCGAATATAGGAGAAAGCTAAATGAAAGAGACAATTGTTTGGGCTTCGAATTTTCGAGTGGGCTTTTGGAGGTTGCTATGTGAGGACTTCCATTGTGTTTCCAAAGGTAAAAATTGCCATTGTGTTTCCAAAGGTAAAAATTGAATGGGGCGCCCTAGTTGGTCGATCTCTTTTAACTTATATTCGTTTTATTTTTTTATTTATATTCGTGCCTATTTTTTTTGCTAAAAACATTTTAAAAAGACGATTTTACCTTTCAGGACTATTGACAAAGCCGTAGACTGCAGGACAAAAGTTCAGCATGTTTTGGCATGAAGTTTTAGTAAATAAACTAAATAACTTAAGTATGTTTAGTCTAAAGTTTTAGCAAATGAACTGAATAACTTAAGCATGTTTAGTATGAAGTTTAGCAAATGAACTAAATAAATTAAGCATGTTTAGTCTGAAATTTTAGCAAATGAACTAAATAACTTAAGCATGTTTAGTCTAAAATTTTAGCAAATGAACTAAATAACTTAAGCATGTTTAGTCTGAAATTTAAGCAAATGAACTAAATAACTTCAGCATGCATTAACAAAAACTCATTAGAAAATTACATATTGCAAGACAAAAACTTAAGCATGTTTAGTCTGAAGTTTTCGCAAATGAACTAAATAACTTTAGCATGTTTAAACTGAAGTTTTAACAAATGAACTAAATAACTTCAGCATGTTTAGACTGAAGTTTCGGATAAAACTCATGACAAAAATGTAGATTGCAGGATAAATAACTTAAGCATGCATTAGTATGAAGTTTTAGCTTCAATGTAAAACAACTTCATGCTATATTAGCATGAAGTTATAGCTTCAACATGAAACAACTTCATGCTACATTAGCATGAAATTTTTAGCTGCAAGGTGAAACAACTCATGCAAGTGTGATTTTGAAGATGAATCTGGACAAGTTTCTGATTTTTTAATAAAGCTGCAGAGAGGAGGAGATTCTTTATCATGAATGAGGTTGCAGATCACGCGATTTATCAGGTGTGTAATTGTCATATTATTACATTTTTTTGTCAACTGGCTACCAAATCAATAATTTTTAAAAATAAGGTACAGGTTAGAAAGTGGCACAAATATAAGGTACGGCTGCAAATTCCCCTTTCGAAAGGGGCGAATGTACAGATAGCCTTGAAAGGTGAAGTTCACATATAACCTTGACATAAGCTAGTCTTCAACTTTTAAACTTTGGGGCAGGTGATGAGGGTATTTGGCTAAGCTTATAAGCTGGTCAAACTGGCTTATAAGCACTTTTTGGCTTATCTACGCATTTGGTAAATAGCCAAAGTGCTTATAAGCCAAGTGCTCATAAGCTAAAATCGGTCATAAGTCATAAGTTGGTCTCCCCAACTTATTGCTTTTTAGCTTATAAGCACTTTTAGTTTGACCAAGGCCTTTACTAGTTTATCCGTAATAATATTTTCTAATTCACAAACTATTTTCTCGAAATAAATTTTCTAACTTTCTTTTCATTCCATATTTGTTATTCATTGATTTATAATATTTGTAAAGTTTTTAAGGATATTTTAGTCATTTTAATAAAAGAATAACTTATCAACTTTTTTCTATTAAACACATCAACGAGTTTTTATCAGTTTCAGCACGTCTATCCAAACACGTAAATGCTTATTCAAAAATTTAGTTTCAGCACTTCAAGCTTATCAGTTATTTACAATCAGCTAATCCAAACGGGCTCTATGTGTAGAAATGACATCAGGTAGCCACTCTAAAGGGCTTCTATTTAACAATTAGCTAGTGCGTCTTGGATTTCAGTTTTTCAGTTCAATTTTTCAGGACAAAAATTTCCGCAGTTGTCCTGAAATTGAGACTTTTAGTTTAAATTTTAAGGACAAAGATAAATATTGGCTAATCCTTAAATTGCACCCATGAGAGATAATATTAGGCTGCCACGTTTAATAATGATGTTTAAAATATATTAATAGTTTACAATGTATTTAAAGATTAGCCAATTTTCTCAAATTTCAGGATAGGACATCCTTAAGTTTAAATTTCAAGGTTCAAGGTTCAAGCTTCAGAACATCGTGTCTTAAAGTATGAAAATTGCGTCCAAAAATTCAAATCTTATGTCCTGAATTTTGAATTAGCAGTTAAGAAATTGAGGATACTTAGTCCCAAATTTCAAATTAGCAGCTCAAAATTTAGAACACTAAGTCCTGAATTTTAAATTAACAACTCAAAAATTCAAGAAGCAAACATTCAGGATACTCAATCTTGAAGTTTGGGAGAATTGGATAATCTTTAAATATGTTATAAATTATTGATATATTTTAAATGGCATGGTTAAGAGTAAATGACGTTGCATGGCCGTCCAAACATTTTAATAGCCCGTGGTTTCATATTTAACCTGAAATTGCCTTTAGGCCCAATTCATTAGCAAATTGTAGCCACTATTCCCTATGCACTTCTCTTCCCAATTCATTCTTGCTTCCTACTCCGTCAGCTGCTTTTTATTCTCCTCCCATTTCCATCATCGATCTAATCACCACCAATCCAAGTGATCTCCACCAGTTCCTCACCACCGCCACTCCAGCTTATCTCCATCGCTGATCTCACTACTGCTGATTCACTATATCTCCAAAAGTAAATCTTCATCTCCCCCTCAAAACACACTCAAATCTCAACCCCAAATTCATCGAGATCAACAACCATCCCTTGAAAATAGGAAATTTATAGATGACGAGTTCAAAACACAACACAAAATTGATGCTCAGTAATCAAAGATAGTATAGTAAAATATTGCATCCACATGGATTGGATTTAAACAATGTTCGAGTAATTTCTGGGTTAATTGCTATTCAGGAGGATCAACACTTGAGTTAAATGATTATGAATTATGTTTAACTACTAAAATAAAGCAATTGACAACTGATAGCAAAGAATTGGAGATTCACAGAGTTGGTTTCTTGTTAATGTGAGGAATAAGGGTTTGACAGTATAGGTGCAAGGTAGCTATTTGGGATCTAACTCTAGTTTAATTCACTCTAATGCTCTAATGATTCTCACGAATTCACTTGATGATTAGTTCAAACATCTAGTCAAGACTCATCTCTCGATTAAATCTTTAACTCTACGGGGTTAACTAATATAAGCACTGAGAAAGTATGCAAGCATGCGTTAATGGATTAGTCTTTAGGAAAACGTCTCTCGAATATTCTCCTATCTTGATTTAATCAACAATTCAACAAGTTCTTTCGATTACTTAAAAGAACCAATGAATTAAATCAAACAAAATAATACAAAGATAATCACCAAAATATTCCTCTTTCAATTAAATAGATCGGTGAATAAAGTTGCAACAAGTCAAAGCCCCATAAATGAATTCAAGCAAAGAACTAGAGTTAAAATCCACAAATATTTATCAAAATACCATATCAGTCAAACCCTAAGGGAAACTCATCCATAATCATGGAGGAAGTCATCACATATATAATTAAAGAATAAGAAAACATCAATCTAATGTTACAATCCAAACTCCTGTATTGAATTGATGGAGATGATAAATCCCGTGTCTTTTAGCCTCCAATGCTCTCCCCCAAAGCTTTCAAGGTCCAAAATCCTCTAAAAATCGTGTTTTTGGTGTATTTATACCATTTAAGAACGGGTCCGAATGAAACTACCATTTATAAGCCGAAGTGGGACACTTGCGCAAAAATATACTAGCGCGGCGCCCCATGCGCCTCCCGATGCACCACACAAGTGAGGATCTTCAGAGAGTTGGTTTTTTTCACTTTACAGGAATTTTGCACTAGCTCTATGAGCCTCGCGATGCGGTAGTGCAATTTTCTTAGAGTAATTTTTGTTTTCTCACTTTTTGATATCCAGATTTGGTCCTTGGCCCTCGAACATGACCCCAACTTAATTTTTTGGGCTTTTACTCAGACTTCAAAGCTGCTCATTGTTTGATATAGTTCCGAATTATCTTTTTAACTCGAAATCACTTCTTGCAAGGAATAAAACACATAGTAAGTGCAATATACTAACATTTAAGCTCAAACACAAGTAAAATACAGTAAATGGAGTGCAAACTACGACTAAAGTATGAGTTTCTAGCCTACCATCAACATCCCGCACTTAAACCATTGCTCGTCCTCGTGCAAACTGCACTTCACATAGAGACGACCTAGCTTCTTTATCAAACAACTTCCCTAACACATCCTGCCAAGAATATTTAAAACAGACTAAGTACCATATCATAACATACTAGCCTCAAGACTCGACTCAAAAGCACCACGCATTTTTCACAACCTGCTCACTTACTCTAACACAGAGGTTAAAGACTTTACCTTTACCTTCGCAAATCATTTGCCCTCACACAAACAATAGAGAGTAGTTCCACACACAATAAATTTCAAGAACAATTAGGAACCAAAGATAGAAAGAATTTACTCACTCTTAGAATTAAGATTCATATACCATAGAAGACGTACCATAGGCTTGCCTGTAGTGTAATACTCTACTAATTGAGCTCATTCAGTCAAGGATCAAGTATGACTTAATTTGGTTGTAATGTAGGATGCGGGACGTGTAGGATAGATTTGGATATAGTGGCTACACCTCCCTAAGTACTTTAATACATATACATTAACAATTCAAATCCCACACTTGTGTTGAACCAAACCCCAACCTTCATGCATAATAGTATAGCTCCCAATATATTTAAGCACAAACAAGATGAGAACTACCACTAGCATGGAATCCATTTTTTTCTTTTCTAAGATCTAATTCTTTTTTTTCTTCCATTTCCATCAAACTCTTTTTTTTTCAATTCTCTACAAGTGGCTCTCACAATTTTTCAAACAGTGCACCTTTCTCCTTTTTCTATAGTTCCACTCAAAACCTAATAATACCCCACTTAACTTTTACAAACTCATAACAAAATCAAGTGCTCAAGAGAGGTAAAAGGTTCAAAGAGATAGTTAATTCAAACAAAGTGGATCAGATTTGCAGTGTGGCGGCCAAAGAAATATGAATACATGCTCAACGGGGCTAACTAAGATACACATTAATTTGGTGGGTAAAAGCCTATATCTGGCTCAACAAAGAAATGTCTATATCACTTCCTAGACTAAACAAGACTACTATTTCGATTTGCAAAAACATAGGGCAAGTTGTAGACATCGATCGACATGCACAAAATATCACAAAACCGCACACGTACATTGGCACATAACTCACTAGGGATCGAATCTATCCCTACTCTCTAGTCAAAGCAGTTAAGCAAAGTCACAATCATTTAATTTAAGGCACTTATCCATGAGTCAAGAACAGAGCATGGGCGTCACAATTAAGGCACTCACTACTCTCAAGGAACAAAAACGTCAAGAAAAGTCATCTCCATTTACTACATAGCACAAAACTTCACTATTCCTAGTTTTAAAAAAATTAACTATACCTGGTTCAAACAAAAATCCTTGAAAAAGAACTGCGGCACAAAGAAAAACCAAGGGGGTATTGTTACACTACCTAAGAAAAACAAAAAAAAATTTCTTCGACTTTGATCCCTCAAGAAGACAGTCGAGGAAATCCATCGTCGGGTAAAGTCAATTTTTTATTTTTTATTTTTAAAAAAAAACAAAGAGAGCAAACACACACGTACATATTTACAATCCCCCACCCCCACACTTTAAATTGTGGCATGTCCCTATGACACACAAATAAAAAGCAAGAGGCAAAGAAAACTCCCCTGAATTTTTTCCGTTTTCGAGAACTTATGAACTCCACCCTTTATTCCGAATTCATTCCTCGGTTTCGCTCATTGGGATTCTTTATGGAGCTCATCAAGCCAAAGTCCTCTAAGGATATCTACAACACCCGCTCTTTTCCCTCTTTCTTGGCCTCATTTTGAACGGTGAATTGTTCTTGTAAGATCATCCTCAACTTGTTTCTTCATTCTTTCACAGAATCAATCCATGTATCTTCTTGTAAATCCCCAAAAATAAAATTCACATGATCAATGTTAGAATAAGAAAATAAAGAAGAAAGGTCATGAGAATATTCTTGTGGTTTGTCCAAGACCATTTGTTTCTTATTCTCTTCTACTAATTGTTGTAAATTTAGAACGGTTAATGGGGGTTTGAACTCTTCTTCAATTGCTTCACACTCGACCAAAGTCTCATCTTCAGTCATCTCAATTGAATTAGAGTGTTCTTGAAGAGTGGTCAGTTCTTCCTGTAGATGCTCATCCTTTTGGGTAGCTCATTCTCACAGGGTATGTCACGACCAAAAACCTAACAAGTCGTGATGGCGCTTATCGATGGTACTAGGCAAGCCGACTTTCCCAAAAGTACTTCAGAAATCAAATATAAAAGTAATGTAGAACTTTCCATATCAGGAATTTTTTTCATAAAAATCAAAGTTAAACTCAAAATAGAAACAAAGTGCGAAAAACTATCCCCAAACATCGTGGTGTCACCAAGTCATGAGCGTCTAAGTATCAAAACTAATACAACCCATGTCTAAACATCACTACAAAGCAGAAAGAAATATAGAAGGAGTAACAAGGTCCTGTGGACGTTGGCAGCTACCTTGTAGTCTCCGAAACTCAAACACGCCTAAAATCAACGGTCTCCATGCTGAGACAGACCTGGGTCTACACATGAAGTGCAAGGTGTAGTATGAGTATAACCAACTCAGCAAGTAACAAAAATAAATAAGGAATTGAGAAGTAGTGAAGAGCTATACATAATAGTTTAGTTGATAATTTTCACAGTTAAAGGTAAACATGAATAAATTCAGTTGCATAATTACCAAGTTGAAGTAAACCAAATATCAGCTAAATGCAACAACAAAAACCTCACAAGTTTTGTCACTCAAGACCTCAATAACTTAACACTCGACTCTTAGCCCTCAATGCACATGCTCAATAGGTACCTCCACTCACTAGGGGTGTTGAGACTCCGGAGGGGCTCCTACAGCCCAAGCGCTGTAATCAGCACGGATAACTCACGTGCTGCATAGACAACTCACGTGCTGCATGGACAACTCACGTGCTGCATGGACAACTCACGTGCTATAACATCATATCATAATCCGCACGGACAACTCACGTTCTAAGGTAAAATACCTCACAAGCAGGCCCTCAGCCTCGTTCAATCATGAATCTCGCTAGTCTCACCACTCTCAATAAAGAAAAAGGAAAACAACCCAAATCAAAGTGTTACCGTGTATTAGTAGGGAAATATCAAAGATTGAGGTAAACATGTACAATAATCACTATGACTGAGTATAACTACCATGATCAGGTACATAGCGTAAGAATGATTTCTAACATGAAAGGCAGTCAAATCTCTAGCAGACAGAAATGCATATAAACACAAATAAAGGCTATCAGACTTCACAGTCTCACAGGACGGACCAAGTCTCAATCCCTCATGGCGTACATCCACACGCCCGTCACCTAGCATGGGTGTCACCTCCAAACAATCACATGATACCAAACTCCGGGTTTTATACTCTCAAGACCAGATTTAAAACTGTTACTTACCTCAACAACGTAGAAATCCTACTCTAGAATGCCCTTTCCTCTCGAACCGGCCTCCAAATGTCCCGAATCTAGCCACAAGAAATACCATATGATCAATATGGGCTAAAGGAATCAATTCCACAATAAAAATACCAATTTATAGCCAAAACCCAAAATCGGCTCAACCCGGCTCTCCGGGCCCACGTCTCAAAATCTGACAAAAGTCACAAAATCCAAAAGTCCATTCACTCACGAGTCTACTCATACTAAATTTACTCGAATCCGATGACAACATCCCATTCAAAACCTCTAAATTCCATCTCAAGAATATTTTTTCTTTTTTCCTAATTTTTCACCCCAAATCACAAATTAAATGGTAAAAGTAAAGGTATAATCATGGGATTTGACCAAAACCAAGTGAGAAACACTTACCCCGATCAACTCCACGAAAATCCCTTCAAGAATCACCCAAATCCGTGACCTCTAGCTCAAAATATGAAAAATGAGCTCAAACCCTCGATTTTGAATCTTTTAATTCTGCCCAGGCTTTTTCGCACCTGCGACTCTAAATGCGCACCTGCGGAGCCGCTTTTGCGCAACAATATCCGCATCTGCAAAAAATCACCTAAGTTCCCATCTCCACTTCTGCGACCTCGCATGTGCGAAAAAAACCTCGCACCTGCGACCACTGCCAATCTTCCTCTCTTCCGCTTCTACGGGCAACTACTCGCTTATGCGGGATCGCAGATGCGCATACCTATTCGCACCTGCGGTTCCTACCTAGGTTCTTCTTGGACGCATCTGCGGCTCCTCCTTCACTTCTGCGGGCTCGCACCTGCAGTTCCCACTCCGCAGGTGCGAAAACACCAGTAGCAACAGCTTCAACTGCATTTTCCCAAACTCCAAACACTCCGATAGCAACCCGGAATCAACCTGAGGCCCTTGGGGCCTCAACCAAACATACCATAAGTCATATAACCCCATACAAACTTAGTCGAACCTTCGAATCACCCAAAACAACATCAAAACACCAAATTACACTCAGATTCAAGCCTAAGAACTTCTAAACTTTCAAATTCCGCAAACGACGCTGAAACCCATCAAACCACGTCCGATTGACCTCAAAATTTACGCACACGTCAAATATGACACCACGAACCTACTCCAGCTTCCGGAATTCCATTCCGACCCCGAAATCAAAATTTCCACTGCCGACCAAAATCGCCAAATTTTCAACTTTCGCCAATTCAAGCCTAATTCTACTACGGACCTCCAAATCACATTCCAGACGCGTTCCTAAGTCCAAAATCACCTAACGAAGCTAACAGAACCATCAAAATTCAAATCCGAGGTCGTTTACAAACAAGTCAACATCCGATTGACCTTTTCAACTTAAGCTTATAATAAAGAGACTAAGTGTCTCAATTTCTCTCTGAAACCACTCCGGAACTGAACTAACCAACCCGATACGATATAATAAACCTGTAAAGAACAAGAGAAGTAGAAATGGGGGAAACGGGGCTATAACTCTCGAAACGACCGGCCAGGTCATTACATCCTCCCCCTCTTAAACAAACGTTTGTCCTCGAACGTGTCTAGAAACATACCTGGAGTCTCAAATAGGTGTGGATATTTGCTCCGCATATCCTGCTCGGTCTCCCAAGTGGCCTCCTCCACAGATTGACCTCTCCACTGCACTTTCACTGAAGCTATATCCTTTGACCTCAACTTCCGAACCTACCGATCCAAAAGGGCCACCGGCTCCACATCATAAGTCATATCACAATCCAAATTAACCGTGTTGAAGTCCAAACCATGGGACGGATCGCTAATGTACTTTCGGAGCATAGAAACATGAAACAATAGATGCACACTCGACAAGCTGGGTGACAAGGCAAGCTTGTAAGCCACCTCCCTTATCCTCTTAAGCACCTTAAAAGGCCCAATGAACCAGGGGCTCAACTTGCCCCTCTTTCCAAACCTCATGACACCCTTCATGGGTGATACCTTCAGCAAAACCTTCTCCCCGACCATGAAAGACACATCACGGACCTTCCTATCCGCATAGCTTTTCTGCCTAGACTGCAGCGTGCGAAGCCGCTCCTGAATCAAATTCACCTTGTCTAATGCATCCTGGACCAAGTCTGTACCCAAGAGCCTAGATTCAACCCGACTCAAACCTACCCACTGGAAATCTACACCGCCTCCCATATAAAGCCTCATACGGAGCCAATTGAATACTCGGCATGTAACTGTTGTTATATGCAAACTCCGTATGTCCTCTAATATCTGGATAGTACGCTCGGACTGTCCGTCCGTATAAGGGTGAAAGATTGTGCTCAACTCAACCTGAGTACCCAACTCTGGCTGCACGACCCTCCAAAACTGCAATGCAAACTGAGTGCCTCTATCTGAGATGATGGAAACTGGGACACCATATAGGCGAACAATCTCTCGGATGTAAATCTCAGCCAACCGCTCTAAAGAGTAAGTAGTACCAACTAGAATGAAGTGCGGGGACTTGGTCAGCTGATCCACAATCACCCAAATAGCATCGAACTTCCTCGAAGTCCGTGGAAGACCAACTACGAAATCCATGGTGATCCGCTCCCACTTCCACTTTGGGATCTCTAACCTCTGAAGCAAGCCACCCAGTCTCTGATGCTCATACTTATCTTGCTGACAATTGAAACACCGAGCCACAAACCTAACTATATCCTGCTTCATCCGCCTCCACTAATAGTGTTGTCTCAAGTCCTGGTACATCTTCGCGGCACCCGGATAAATGGAATACCGCGAGTTGTGGGCCTCCTCAAGAATCAACCCCCGAAACCCATCCATATTGGGCACACATATCGGCCATGTATCCTCAACACGTCATCATATTCAATAGTTACATATCTAGCATCACCTTGCTGAACTCTGTCCTGTAGAATGAGCAGATGGGGGTCGTCATACTGACATTCCATGATACGGTCATAAAGAGAATACCTGGAAACCAGACAAGCCAATACCCGACTCGGCTCCGAAATATCCATTCTGACAAGCTGACTAGCTAAGGCCTGAACTTCCAATGCTAAGGGTCTCTCTGTTGTTGGAAGATATGCCAAACTCCCCTAAACTCTTCGCCCGACGACTCAAAACATCGGCCACCACATTGGCCTTCCCCAGATGGTACAAAATAGTGATATCATAGTCCTTAAGAAGCTCCAACCATCTCCGCTAACACAAATTAAGATCCTTCTTCTTGAAGAGATGCTGCAAACTCTAGTGATCAGTATAAATCTCATAGTGAACCCCATACAAATAGTGCCGCCAAATCTTTAAGGCGTGAACAATAGCTGCTAACTCAAGATCATTGACAGGATAGTTCGTCTCATGAGTCTTCAACTGGCGTGAGGCATAGGAAATCACCCTACCCTCCTGCATCAGAACACATTCAATACATATCCTTGAGGCATCACAATACATTATGTAAGAACCTGAAGCTGACGGCAGAACTAAAACTGGAGTCGTGGTCAAAGCAGTCTTGAGCTTATGAAAGCTCTCCTCACCACTCATCCGACCACCTGAATGGAGCACCGTTTTGGGTGAATTTGGTCAAGGGCGATGCAATAGATAAAAATCCCTCCATAAAGCGACGGTAATAGCCAGTCAAACCAAGAAAGCTCCTAATCTTCGTGGCTGAGGACGGTCTAGGCCAACTCTACACCGCCTCTATATTCTTCGGATCCACATGAATACCCTCACTAGACACCACGTGCCCTAAGAATGCCACTAAATTGAGCCAAAACTCACACTTGGAGAACTTCGCATAAAGATTATCCTCCCTCAATCTCCATAACACAATCCTCAGATGATGAGCATGCTCTTCCTGGCGATGAGAGTACACCAGGATGTTATTAATGAATACAATAACGAATGAGTCCAAATAAGGCTGAAATACACTGTTCATCAAATACATGAACACTGTTGGGGCATTGGTCAGCCCAAAAGACATCACTAAGAACTCATAATGGCCATATCGGGTCCTGAAAGTTGTCTTAAGAATATCCGAATCCCGAATCTTCAGTTGGTGATACCCGAACCTCAAATCAATATTGGAGAACACCTTCGCTCCCTGAAGCTGGTCAAATAGATCATCAATACGAGGCAAAGGATACTTGTTCTTGATTGTGACCTTGTTCAACTGCCTGTAATCAATGCACATCCTCATGGAACCATCCTTCTTATTCACAAATAGAACCGGTGCACCCCAAGGTACACACTAGGCCGAATAAACCCCTTATCAAGGAGTTCCTAAAGTTGTTCTTTCAACTCCGTCAGTGCCATATGATACGATGTAATAGAAATGGACTGAGTGCCCGACACCAAATCGATACCGAAGTCAATATCCCTGTCAGGCGGCATACCCGACAGGTCTGCAGGAAACACATCCGGAAATTCACATACTACCGGAACAGAATCAATGGCAGGAGTCTCTGCACTAATATCCCTCACAAAGGCCAAATAGGATAGATAACCCTTCTCAACCATATGCTGAGCCTTCAGGTATGAAATCACCCTACTAGGTACATAGTCTATAAAATCGCTCCACTCAACCCTCGGCAACCCCGGCATCACCAACGTCATGGTCTCAGCGTGACAATCTAGAACAACATGAAATTGAGACAACCAATCCATATCCAATATCACATCAAAATCAACCATACTGTGCAGCAAAAGGTCTACTCGGGTCTCCAGACCCCCAATAGTCACCACACATGACTGATATACGCGGTCCACAACAATAATATTTCCCACATGAGTAGATACATGAACATATGATACTAAAGACTCACGGTGCATATCCAGAAAATGAGCGAAATACAAGGAAACATATGAATAACCGAGGCATCTCGGTGGCAAACTGAGACAATACCTGTAATCACAACATCTGAAGAAATGGCATCTAGTCTGGCAGGGAGGGCATAGAAATAGGCCTGGCCACCCCCTGATCTGCCTCCCTTTCTCGGGCGACCTCTAGCTGACTTGGCTCCACCCCTAGCTGGCTGAGCTTCACCCCTAGTTGGCTAGGCGGGTGGTAGAGAAACTGGTGCTGGTGCCATTGGTCGAGTACCCCGATGTAGAGTCCCACCCAATAGCCTAGGGAAATCTCTCATAATGAGACCAAAATATCCGCACTCGAAACAACCACTCCTCAGACGGAACTGTTGCTCATGATGCCTAGAATAACTACCTAGGGATACCTGAGCAGACAGGTCATGGTGAGAACTCTGTGTTGGTAGTGCATTGAATGATGAATAGCCCTTCTGATGACTGTGGGACCCATGACCAGATGATGCACCACGGTGAAATGGCCGAGCTGTTTGAGCCTGTCTGAAATGACGACATTTACCATGCTGGAACTGACCCCTCAGAAGGAGCACCGCTGGATCCACCCTGACCAGGAGGTCTCTTGGCCTCCCTCTCAACCCTATTCTGACCGCGAACCATCTCAATCTACCGAGAAATGTCGAGAACCTCATCAAAGGTAGCGCCATACACTCCCTCTCTGGTCATAAGCAACTATATCTGAAAAGTGAGACCATCTATAAACCTCACGATCCTCTCCCTGTTCGTGAGAACCAACTAGATAGCATGACGGGCCAACTCCGAGAATCGCATCTCATATTGCATCACAGACATATCACTCTGACGAAGCTGCTCAAACTGTCTGCGCAGCTCATGTCTGCGGGACTGAGGCACAAACTTGTCCAGAAAGACCACGGAGAACTGCTCCCAAGTAAGGGGTGTTGCATCAACAAGCCTACGCCTCTCATAAGTCTCCCACCATCTGAGTGCAGCCCCATAGAATTGAAAAGTAGTGAATTAGACCCCACAAGTCTCCAGAATACCTGCTGTACGGAGTACCCTCTGATACCTGTCCAAGAAATCCTAGGCATCCTCTATCTCCATTCCACTGAAAGGTGGAGGCTGGAATCTCCCAAACCTCTCCAACCTGCACTGATCATCCTCAGGCATAGAAGGAACCACATAGGCCTGTGCAGCTGCAACCAGCTAGGCTGGTGGGACCCCCGACGTCTGGAGTCCCTGTACAACCTGCTCAGGTGTGCGGGCGGTGGGAGTCTGAGTGCCTCCCCCGGCCTGAGAAGTGGCTAACGACGTTGAAATAGACCGCTTGATCAAGGCCAGTACACACTGTCAGAATCTGAGTTAGGGCCTCCTAAAAGCCAGGAATCACGATGGTCACAAGTGGTGCCTGAGCTGGTCGCACTGGAGCATCCATAACAGGGACCTGGTCCTAATCTAGGGCAACTGGTGGATCTGTAGGTACTGCCCCAGCTGCTGTGCAAACTGCACCTCTGCCCCTACCACGGCCTCTACCGTGGCCTCTGCCTCTCGCGGCCCTGGCTGGTGGTACTGGTAGCTGCCCCTCCTGACCGGTAGCACTAGTCCTCACCATCTGTGAGAGAATGAAACAACATATGTTTCGTTACCATAATAAATAGATTCGCACGACAAGAATCCAAGAAAGGGAAGTTTTTCCTAAGGGTTATGCAGCCTCTCGAAGATAAGTACAGACGTCTCCGTACCGATCCGCAAGACTCTACCAACCCGCTCATGACTCGTGAGACCTATGTAACCTAGGCTCTGATACCAATTTGTCATGACCCGAAACCTAACAAGTCGTGATGGCGCATATCGATGGTACTAGGCAAGCCGACATTCCCAAAAGTACTTCAGAAATCAAATATAAAAGTAATGTAAAACTTTCCATATCAGGATTTTTTTTCATAAAAATCAAAGTTAAACTCAAAATAGAAATAAAGTGCGGAAAACTAGCCCCAAACATCGGGGTGTCACCAAGTCATGAGCGTCTAAGTATCAAAACTAATACAACCCATGTCTAAACATTAGTATAAAGAAGAAATAAATATAGAAGGAGTAACAAGGTCCTACGGACGTTAGCAGCTACCTTGCAGTCTCGGAAACTCAAACACACCTGAACTCAACGGTCTCCGTGCTTAGACAGACCTGGGTCTGCACATGAAGTGCAGGGTGTAGTAAGAGTACAACCGACTCAGCAAGTAACAAAATAAATAAGGAATTGAGAAGTAGTGACAAGCTATACAGAATAGTTTAGTTGATAATTTTCAAAGTTAAGGGTAAACACGAATAAAATTAGTTGCATAATTACCAAGTTCAAGTAAACCAAATATCATCTAAATGCAGCAACAAAGGGAAAACATATGCAACATCACAAGTTCTGTCACTCAAGCCCTCAATAACTCAACACTCGACTCTTAGCCCTCAATGCACACGCTCAATAGGTACCTGCGCTCACTGGGGTGTTCAGACTCCGGAGGGGCTCCTACTGCCCAAGCACTATAATCAGCACGAACAACTCACGTGCTATAACATCATATCAGAATCCGCACGGATAACTCACGTTCCGTACGGAAAACTCACGTGCTAAGGTATAATACCTCACAAGCAGGCCCTCAGTCTCGCTCGATCATGAACCTCTCTAGTCTCACCGCTCTCAACAAAGGAAAGGGAAAACAACCCAAATCAAAGTGTTACCGTGTATCAGCAGGGAAATATCAGAGATCGAGGCTTCGATATCTTCTTCTCTGAACACAACGGTTCCTTTAAGCATAGAACTTCGAGTTCGTTCTTTCGTGGTAATGGGAACTTTGGTCTGTTTGAGCACGGGTTCTTGCGGGACATTGGTTTCTCCAATAATAACGTGAATGCATGCTGGGGTTCTTCTGGCCCATTCTTCTAGTTCGATTCTCTTTCTCGAAGATGGTTCTTGGCTCGATCGTCGAGAAATTCTCGAAGATGCCCTTCGTTGATCGATCAAGCCACTTCTTTTCGAGCGGGAATCCTCCACGCTTCGTGTCGGTGTTCTCTGCGTACACTTCCATCTGTATGGGAGCTTATATTGATATGCAGAGCGTTGCGTGAGCCTTCATCGACGGGGATTTGCACTGGTGCCCCCTCAAGGTTTTGCGGTGGTACATCGGCACCTGAAGTAGCTGCGCCGTTCTCTCCATGATCCTCAAGACCGTTGTTTCCATGTGCATTCACTGAGTTAGACATTTTCGGACCTGAAATTGAAGGTTCTTGGACAAGAAAAAGTGTAAAGAACAACTTGTGTTTTTAGAAAACCGACACTAAAATGATCACTATTATTTTTAGCCCCACGGTGGGCGCTAAACTGTTTACCTGGAAAATGGTAATTACAATTAGATTTGATTTTGTGGTTCTAAAAATATGTGATCTATTTCAATACCAATTATTTAGGCAATAGTTGCTAAATGAGAGATAAGAAAATGAGATAAGAGCGAAGGGTAATGAGATTGTGCAAACCGAGCAGGTGAGAGACGAGGTCTCGGGCTTGGTCGAAATTGGCCTCGAGGTCGAGCTCGAGAGCTTGAAGGCTGGCGGTCAAAGAGGATACAACAGTATTGGAGTCCTCGAAGATGACCTCTTTATGATCAATAACAAGTAATAAATGAAGAACAATTAATGAACATAATGAATGAGAAGCAACAAATCAATGGAGCAATTGTAAAGAATGTTTTTAGTTTAAAGAGCAGAGAATGTTCTTGTTCTTGTACTGGATATCATATGTCCTACAAAATGACAAGGGTCCCTATTATATAGGAGGGGGGAATCCCAACATAGTACATTTTCAGTTATTACAAAGAAGAATAGCTGGTACAACTATTTAATGTCATGGTACGTACTTGTACTATTCTTGCAGACTTGGTCAGCTTTAACCACGCGCCTTTTGGAACTTTCCGCTTTTCCATGATGGTCTTCGATTATCCTTCCTCGAGGGATGCGCCTCGGGGTTGAACTTCGGATTCTGCTCCGATACAATCAAGGTCGAGGGTCGAAACGCTGTAGAAGCCTCAAAATCGGCCTTCCCCGGTTTTACCGTATACAGAAAGCATAAATACATAGGTTGTTGTGGCGCGCAACCCGATCCCACCGTACATATCATATTCCTCCCTTATATCCTCATAATAGCATAAACAACAGAATGTAAATAAAAGTGTTGCGACGTACAACCCGATCCCACCATATCATAATAACACAATCATAGTTCACACTTATTCCACCAAATAATCCACCCTTATTGCACCTGTTGCAGCGTGCAACCCGATCCCCTCGTATAGCATCAATTCACCCTTATTCCTCCTCAACATGTCACCCTTATTCCTCTTCAACATATCACCCTCATTCCACCTGTTGAGGCGTGCAACCCGATCCCACCATATCAATATCAATTACTCAGTATTTACAGAAATTTCACAATTCAAATCACATAACCCTTCACAATACTTAAAATTCAAGCTGAAACAAATAGGAAGCTTGTATACTATGAAAACTCACACAAGTAATACTACTCAGCGAGACTAATTCGGAATATACTATAAAAGTACCGATAAACCAGCTTAAGCAAATAATAGGATATAATGAAGCTACGAAATAACTAATACGATTAACAGAAGAAAACAATGTCTAACTAGTAGAAATTAGGCATGGGAATACAAGTTGAGCATGTACCAGTTACAACATAGAAAGAGACAATATGAGAAGAACGGGAAAGAAACAAGTAAAAACAAATAAACTGGCGGCGCATAAGTACTCGTCACCTCACATATATGCCGCTCACATGAATTTCATATAGAAAATAGGTCGAGGGATTCCTAATTCCCTCAAGTCCAGATTAGACACAACACTTACCTCGCTCAACAGGCCACTCAATTCTCAATTACAACTTTTCCTCTAGAATCCACCTCCAAACCACTCGTATCTATCCACAAATGACTCAATAATATCAAATATTGCTAAAGAAATCAATTATAATGCATAAATTTAGATTTCCCAAGTCCCCCCCCCCAAAAAGTCAAAAATCGACCCCAGGCCCGCTTGGTCAAAACCCGAGGTTCGGACCAAAACCCATTCACCCCCGAGTCCGATTATGTAATTTATTTGTAAATCCGACCTCAATTCGAGGTCTAAATTCTAATTATGCAAAAATCCCTAGTTTTACCCAAACCCCCAATATCCTCCATGAAAATCCTAGATTCTACGTTGAAAATTCATGAAATGTGATAGGTAATTGAAAGAAAGTGGGTTAAGATCACTTACCAACAATTTGGGGAAGAAGAAGTCTTGGAAAAATCGCCTCTAAGGTTTTAGATTTTAAAAATTTGGGAAATGAACCAAAATCCCATCCAAAAATCATTTTGATCATTTGCAGGTGTCGTAGACCTGGGGTTCACAAATGCGAGTCCCGCAAATGCGAAGAACCTATTGCTAATGCAAAGGTCTCACCATTCCTTCTATCTTCGCAAATACGAAGAAAATTTCGCAAATGCGAGCCTGACCCTTTCCGCAAATGCGACCATGTGATCGCAAATGCGATCGCTGCCTTCCCCCGACCCAGTTCGCAAATACAAAGATGTGTTCGCAAATGCGAAAACTATAAGGCCTAGCTATTCTTGGCAAATGCGAGAAATATCTTGCAAATGCGGAACCTGCAGAGGTCGCAATTGTGATGCCTGATCTTGCATTTGCAAGATCAGAGGCCTACACCAGATATTGCAACACCAACTATGCTCTAAGTCCTATTTTCACTCCGTAGCCTATTCGAAACTCACCTGAGCCTGAGGGCTCCAAACCAAACAAGCACACAAGTCTAAAATATCATATAAACTTGCTCGCGCGATCAAATTGCCAAAATAACACCTAGAACTACGAATTCAACCTCAAATCAAATAAAATTTTCAAGAAACATTGAAATTTCCATTTTCACAACCAGACGTCTGAATCACGTCAAACCAACTCCGATTTTCATCAAATTTCACATACAAGTCATAAGTATGGTATTGGACCTATACCGGGTTCCAGAACTAAAATATGGCCTCGTTATCCAAAAAGTCAAACTTTGGTCAAACATTTCGACTTTATTAAGCTTTCAAAATTGCAAACTTTGACAAAGTCTGATATCTCGGGCTAGGGACTTCCGATTTCGATTTCGGGCATATGTCCAAGTCCAAAATCACGATACAGGCCCACCGAGACTGTCAAAACATGAATTCGGGTTCGTTTACCAAAAATATTGTCCGAAGTCAACTCAAATGAAGTTTTTAGGCAAAATTCCTTGTTTTAATCAGTTTTTAACATAAAAGCTTTCCGAAAAGATGCCCGGACTGTGCGTAAATCGAGGACGACTTAAACATGACTTTTAAGGATTTGAATCACAAGATTAGGTTTTAGATCATAAGATGACCTATCATATCATGACATTCTCCACCTCTAAAATAACCGTTCGTCCTCGAACGAACATAGAAAAGTACCTGAACTGGTGAATAGGTGGGGATATCTACTCCGCATGTCCGACTCGGACTCCCAAGTAGCTACCTTGACGGACTGACCTTTCTACTGCACTCAGACTGAAGGATAACTCTTCGACCTCAACTACCGAACCTACTGGGCTAGAATAGCCACCGGCTCCTCCTCGTAAGTCAAATCCTTGTCCAACTGGACAAAGCTGAAATCTAACACATGGGATGGATCATCGTGACACTTCTGGAGCATGGACACATGGAATACCGGGATGAACTGCTGATCTCTCGAGAATCTCAAAAGGTCTGATATACCTAAGGCTTAACTTGCCCTTCTTTCCAAACCTCATGACACCCTTTATGGGTGATACCCGGAGCAACACTCTCTCATCAACCATGAATGCAACATTATGAACTCGACGGTCGACATAACTCTTCTGCCTGGACTAAGCCGCGAAGTCGATCCTGAATAATCTTGACCTTATCTAAGGCTTCCTGTACTAGATCTGTACCCAACAATCGAGCCTCCCCCGACTCGAACCACCCAACTGGCGAACGACACCACCCACCGTATAATGCCTCATAGGGAGCCATCTGAATACTCGACGGGTAGATGTTATTGTAGGTGAACTATGCAAGGGGAAAGAATGAATCCCACGATCCTCCGAAGTCTATGACATATGCGCGGAGCATATCTTCCAAGATATGAATTGTGCGCTCGGACTATCCGTCCAACTGAGAATGAAATGTTGTGCTCAACTCAACCCGCATGCGCAGCTCACGCTGTACTGCCCTTCAGAAGTGCGAGGTGAACTGCGTACCTCAAGGAACTATGGGCCTCCTCAAGAATCAACTCACGAAGTCCATCAACATTAGGCACACAAACACGACCCTGCATCCTCAAAACTCCGTCATCTCCAACAGTAATATGCTTGGCACCACCGTGCCGCACTGTGTCCCTAAGGACCAACAAATGAGGGTCGTCATACTGCCGATCCCTGATACGCTCAAATAAAGAAGAACAAGCGACTGTACAAGTTAGAACATGGCTGGGCTCTGAAATATCCAACCTTACAAACTGGTTGGCCAATGTCCGAACATCTGATGCAAGCGGCCTCTCGCAGACTAGAATGAATGCAAGGCTGTCCATACTCACTGCCTTCCTACTCAATGTGTCGGCCACCACATTGTCCTTCCCGGAATAATACAAGATGGTGATATCATAGTCTTTCAATAGCTCCAACCACCTGCTCTGCCTCAAATTGAGATCCTTTTGCTTGAACAAATACTGAAGGCTCCGATGATCCGTGAAAATCTCGCATGACACGCCATAAAGATAGTGCCTCCAAATCTTCAACGCATGAACAATGGCTGCCAACTCTAAATCATGGACATGGCAATTCTTCTCATGAACCTTTAACTGTCGTGACACATATGTAATCACCCTGCCCTCCTACATCAACACCGCACCGAGCCCAACACGGGATGCATCACAATATACCGTGTAAGATCTTGAACATGTGGGAAACACCAACACCGACGCTGTAGTCAAAGCAGTCTTGAGCTTCTAAAAGTTCGACTCACACTCGTTTAACCATCTAAACGAGGCACCCTTCTGGGTCAACCTGGTCACTGAGGCTGCTATAGATGAAAACCCCTCCACAAATCGACGGTTATAGCCTGCCAAACCCAAGAAACTCCTGATCTCCGTAGTTGAAGTGGGTCTAAGCCCGTTCTGGAACGCCTCAATCTTCTTAGGATCTACCTAAATGCCCTCTACTGATACAACGTGGCCCAAGAAAGCGATTGAATCTAACCGAAATTCACACTTCAAAAATTTAGCATACAAATGGATGTCTCTAAAAGCATGAAGCACAATCCTAAGGTGTTGCTCATGCTCCTCTCGACTGCGGGAGTAGATCAAGATGTCTTCAATAAACACAATCACAAAGGAGTCCAAATAAGGCTTGAACACTCGGTTCATTAAATCCCTAAATGTTGCGGGGGAATTTGGTCAACCCAAAGGACATTACTAGAAATTCATAATGTTCGTACCGAGTCCGAAAAGCTGTCTTAGGGACATCGAATGCCCTAATACTCAAATGATGGTAGCCAAATCTCAAATAAACCTTCAAAAACACCTTGGCACCCTGAAGTTAATCAAATAAGTCATCAATCTTCGGCAATGGATACTTGTTCTTGATGGTGACTTTGATCAACTGCCGATAATCTGTGCACATCCTCATCGATCCATCCTTATTCTTCACAAACAACACATGTGCACCCCAGGACAAGACACTAGGTCTAATGAAGCTCTTATCAAGAAAATCTTGCAACCATTCCTTCAATTCTTTCAACTCTGGCGGGGCCATATAGTATGGCGGAATGGAAATGGGCTGAGTGCCCGGAGCCAATTCAATACAGAAATCAATATTCCTATCGGATGGCATCCCCGGCAGGTCAGCATGAAGTACCTCTGGAAACTCACGAACAACTGGCATGAAATCCATAGAAGGAACCTCCGCACTAGAATCATGAACATAAGCCAAATAGGCTAAACACCCCTTCTCGACCATACGACGAGCTTTCATATAAGAGATGAACCTGCTGGTAGAATGGCTAGGAGTCCCTGTCCACTCTAATCGAGGCAGCCCCAGCAAGGCTAAGGTCACCGTCTTGGTATCATAATCCAATATAGCATAATAAGGTGACAACCAATATATACCTAATATAACATCAAAATAAACCATATCGAGAAGTAGAAGATCTACACTAGTCTCAAGACTCCCAATAGTGACCAAACACGAACGATAAACACGATCTACAACAATAGCATCCCCCAGGGGTGTGGACACATATATAGGGGCACTCAAAGAATCACGGGGCACAACTATATATGAAGAAAAATAAGATGAAACATAGGAGTAAGTAGACTCCGGATCAAATAGAACTGAAGCATACATACTGCAAACTGAAACAGTACCTATAATAACAGCATTTGATGACTCAGCCTCAGGCCTGACTGGAAAAGCATAACATCGGGGCTAGGCCCTACCACTCTGAACCACATCCCTGGGATGGCCTCTAGCTGGCTGGCCTCCACCTCTAAGGCCTGACCTCCACCTATAACAGTCTGGCCCCTACCTTGGGCTTCCTGACCCTTGCCTCTGTCTGGTTGAGCAGGCGGGGCAACAACTGGTACCGGAACCATGGCACGAGAACCCTGATGTTGTGGTGGGACGCCCAATAATCTCGGACAGGTCCTCCTGATATGCCCATAACCACCACACTCGAAACATCCATCCTGATGCTGTGGCTGTGGAAACTGATACTGACCTGAACGGGTCGGATGACCATGGTAATAACTCTGAATAGGAGGTGCACTGATAGGAGCTAGTGGTGCACTGTAGGCTGGCTGTCCAAAAGGGGGCACATAAGGACCACAACTCCTTGAAGCAGTGTGGGACGCCTGAAGCGCTGAATGGAACGACCTTGGAGGATAGACTCTACCAAAAGTACCCCTGCCTCCAGATGAGGCACCACTAAACCCATTGAAATGACGAGGTCTCTTGTCATACCCCTGACCTCCCTGTGCAAGAACCATCTCGACCTGCCTGGCGGCATTGGCAGCCGCCTAAAAAGAAATCTCACTCCCAGTCTCCTTAGCCATCTGCAATCTGATAGCCTGAGCAAGTCCGTCAATAAACCTCCTTACCCTCTCTCTCTCTATCGGTGGGAAATAGAAGAAGAGCATAACAGGCCAAATCCACAAAATGGTCTCATACTGAGTAACAGTCATACTGCTCTACTGGATACGCTCTAACTGATGGTGGTGCTCCTCTCTCAAGGTGATAGGAAGAAATTTCTCTAGGAAGAGCTGAGAGAACTGGTCCCAAGTAAGAGCAGGTGACCTAGCTGGTCTGGTCAACAAATAATCTCTCCACCATTTCTTGGTGGAACAATTCATCTGAAATGCAGCAAAGTTGACCCCATTGGTCTCCAATATACCCATGTTCCGAAGTACCTCATGACAGCTGTCAAGATACTCCTGGGGATCCTCTGAAGTAGCACCACTGAAGTGAATTGGGAAGAGCTTGGTAAATCTGTCTAACCTCCACAAAGCCTCAGAAGACATAGCCGACCCATCACTGGTCTGTGCCACAACAAACGACTGAACTACTTATGAGCTGTTGGAGTCTGATACTGCGGAGCCATCTGCTCCAGAGTCTGAGTAGCAGGAGTCCGGTCTCCTCCTCCATCCTGAGAGACGGATGGTGCCATGGGAAATGCACTAGTCTGGGCCACACTCTCCATAAGGCCCACCAAACGGACCAATGCATCCTGACGCACTAGGTGGCAATGAACCCCTCCGGAAGCTGAGCTGGCCCGACAAGAATAGTCTGGGCTGGAACCTCCTCATCGAACTCTACCTGAGGCTCTCTGCTCGGGCTTTGGGCTGAGCCTTGCCCCTGCCTCGGCCTCTGGCATGGCCTCGGCCTCAACCTCTGCCCTCGTAGGAGCTTCCACTGGAGGCTCTAGCTGCTGCTTAGCTGAAGAAGTGGTACGTGTTCTCACCATCTGCGAGAGAATAAGAGTAGAAGAGTTCAATCAGTATTGAGAAAACAAAATCGCATGACAGAGAAGATTAGAAGTGAAATTTGTTCCTAAACTTTATATCCTCTAAGAGATAAGTATAGACGTCTCCGTACCGATCCCCCAAACTCTACTAAGCTCGTTCATGAATTGTGAGACCTAAGCAACCTAGGGCTCTGATACCAACTTGTCACGACCCGAATTCCCATCGCCGGGGCCGTGATGGAGCCTAACATTTCACTTGCTAGGCAAGCTAACATTAGAGATTTATTAGGCAAATCCTTACTCAATTTCGGGAATAAACCCCTACAGAAATAATATTCACGGTAATAAAAGTGGAATAATAATGTAGCACCGAGATACGATAATTAACAAGAATAAAAGAGTGACAACGACACCAAGATTTTTACGCGAAAAACCTTTTTGAATAAGGGAAAAAACCGCGGCCCCGAGAGGAGCAACTGATATCACTATAGCAAGGAATTTTTACACTTTGCAGGTCTGAGTAAAATACTCCAAATACCACTACAACACTCAAAAGAAATAACCCTCTTTTGATATTCCCACCTCACTACAATATCGCTCACTCTTTATTTTTCTCATAGACTATTTTCTTATACCCTATCTGTTAAACCTCACTCTTTCTTTCTAAATCTCAGATATATTTTTCCTCTGAGATTGGTGTGTAGAGATGAGATCTGAAGCTCTCCTTTATAGGTGGAGCCTCACTCTCTCACACCTATTATATTTGACATTTTCCTGTCACGCCTACAATGTTGACAATATCAAAAGAAACGGTGGCTGCCAATTTTGAAAAAGAGTTAGAAGTCTTTATCAAAGGAAGAAAGTCATCTTCCTTAAATTATGGGATGGACCCATCAAATATTCCCCTCTGGTCCCATTCACTTGAAGGAGGTAAAACTGGAGTTTCTAGTTTGAGTTCATGCCGACAAGTTCTTTGCATAGCTCGAACTTGTCTCTTGGTACCGCCTTTTTCAGTATATCCGAAGGATTCTCACTTGTATGGGTCTTCTTGACCTGTATAGATCCATCCTCAATTCTTTCTCAAATCCATTGATATCTCACGTCGATATGCTTCGTCCTTGTGTGATACATGGTGTTTTTGCTCAGGTCTATTGCACTTTGATTGTCACAACAGACGACATACTCATTTTTATGTAGTCCAAGCTCTTGAAGGAACTGTTTCAGCCAAACCATCTCCTTGCCAGCATCAGTAGCGGCAATATACTCTGCTTCAGTTGTAGAGAGTGCAACACACTTCTGCAACTTCAACTACCATGATATAGCTCCCCCTAAAAATGTGAATAGGTATCCTGTAGTAGATTTACGATTATCAAGATCACCTACCATATCATCATCCATGTAGCCCTTCAAGATTGGATCATATCCTCCAAAACACAAGCAATCTCTCAGAGTACCTCTTAGGTACTTGAGTATCCACTTGACTGCTTCCCAATGTTCCTTTCCAGTATTTTCAAGGAATTTGCTAACAACACTAACTACATGAGCAATATCAGGTCTGGTGCATACCATTGCATACATCAAGCTTCCGACTGTTGAAGAATAAGGAACTCTAGCCATGTTCCTTTCTCCTCCGCTGTTATAGGACACATCTTCTTGCTCAACTTTAGATAACTAGCAAGAGGTGTGCTGACTAGCTTAGCATTCTTCATGTTGAAGCGTTCCAGTACACGTTCAATGTACTACCCCTGAGACAACCATAACTTTCTACTTGTTCGCTCTCGATCTATCTTCATACCCAAAATTTGTTGTGCTGGGCCCAAGTCCTTCATATCAAATGACTTGGACAGATCTCCCTTCAACTTTGCGATAAACCCCTTGTCTTTTCCTACAATTAACATGTCATCCACATACAACAATAATATAATAAAGCTATTCTCAGAAAATCTTTTGAAGTATACACATGGATCAAAATAGGTCTTTATGTATGTTTGACTTTTCATGAATGAGTCAAACTTCATGTACCACTGCCTTGGTGCCTGCTTCAATCCATAAAGACTCTTATTCCATTTGCACACCATGTGTTTCTTTCCAGCTACTTCAAGTCCTTCTGGATGCTCCATATAAATCTCCTCTTCCAAATCACCATGAAGAAATGCGGTCTTCACATCCAACTGCTCCACTTCAAGATCTAGGCTAGCTTCTAAGAATTGTTTGAATAGAATTCATTTTGACAACACGTAAGAAAATTTCGTCATATTCAATACCTTTCTTCTGTTCAAAGCCTTTAACCACCAATCGAGCTTTGTATCTGACCAGCTTTCCATTTCCATCTTTCTTGAGTTTAAAGACCCATTTGCATTTGAGTAGTCTTTTACCCTTTGGAAGTTCAACCAGCTTGTACGTACCATTTTTCTGTAGATATTCCATCTCTTCTTGCATGGATTTTATCCACTCGTTCTTTTCTGACAAAACCTCCTTAAGACTTTATGGCTCCTTTTCATCACTGATGAGGACATACTCTGTGGAAGGGTACCTACATGACTCTACCCTTGGCCTCTCTGATCTTCTCAGAGGTTGAGGTTCTTCTTCTTTGTGAGTGGGGTACTCCACTTGCTCGACATCATCATCAAGTTGCTCCCCCTGCTCAATAAACTCACCAGGTTGCTCCCCCTGCTCGGCAACCTCTATCGGTCGTACTTTCTGCACTTTTGGGATTGTCAGAAGTAGAAGGAATAGTAACAAGGTTAAGAATTATACCATTCTTGGCCTTCTCTGGCATATCATCAGCAGTTCCAACTTCACTTTCTCGGAAGACTACATCTTTGCTTCTGATGACCTTCTTCTTTATAAGATTCCACAATCTGTATCCGAACTCTTCATCTCCATATCCGATGAATATGCAGGGAACAAATTTATTATCCAGCTTTATTCTCTGCTCCTTTGGTACATGTGCAAAGGCTCTGCAATCGAACATCTTCAGATGTGAGTAGGACACCTCCTTGTTGGTCCAAACTCTCTCTGGGATGTCAAACGCCAACAGAACTGATGGACTCCTATTGATCAGGTAACAGGCTGTCTGAACTGCTTCACCCAAAATGATTTAGGCAGTTTATCCATTCTGAGCATGCTTCTCACCTTCTCCACAACGGTGCGGTTAATCGTTTCGGCTACGCCATTGTGTTGTGGGGTTCCAGGAGCTATCTTTTCAGATGATCCCATGGCTCAAACAGTACTCTTCAAATTCCCTTGAAGTGTATTCACCTCCATTGTCACTTCGGAGACGCTTTAGCTTTTGTCCTGTCTCCCTTTCTACCATAGCATGAAACTTCTGGAAAACGTGAAACACCTGATCTTTGGTTTTCAAAATATAAACCCATAATTTTCGTAAAGCCTCATCAATAAAAGTAACAAAATATTTTTTACCACCTATCGATTCAATTCCAATTGGACCACAAATATCAGAATATACCAAATCAAGTATATTCAATTTTCTTTCAGACGATGTCTGAAATGAGACTCTATGCTGCTTACCAAATAAATAATAGTCAAAAGGCTTTACCGTTGTACCTTTGACATAAGAAATGAGTGATTTATTGGCAAGAATCTGCAATCCTTTCTCGCTCGTATGACCCATTCGTTTGTGCCACAAATCTGCAAAAATCTCATCTTGTGTCGCATTCAATTCACCTTGGCATATTTCTGCATTTGTCCTGTACAATGTGCTACGAGCAACTCCCTTTGCAATCACCAATTATCCCTTGGTGAGTCTCCACTTTTGATTTGCAAAATAGTTCTCGTATCCATCTCGGTCTAAAGCAATTCCCGAGATCAAGTTCATCTGCAAATTAGGTACATGCCGCACATCCTTTAGAACCAATGTACATCCGACATTTGCTTGATACAAATGTCACCAATCCCCGCAATTTTTGAGTAACTTCTGTTACCCATTCTCATAGTGCCGAAATCACCTGCTACATATCTGCAAAAAAAGATCTCTTACCTGTGTGGCATGGTAAGATGCTGGTGTATCAACCACCCATTCCGACTCTGGACCTGACAAGTGCACGCATTCCTCTTCCTCATTTATAAAGAGGACAACATTCTCATTGTTTTGCACCATGGCGGTTGTGTTGTCATCATTCTTATGGACACTGCCTTTACCTTTGCCCTTCCTTGGATTTGGGAAATCTATTTTGAAGTGACCTGGTTGATCACAATTGTAGCAATTTCTGGCTCTTGATTTGGATCGGTTCGTAGACTTCCCATGAGCTCCGGATCTACCATAGTTGTTCGAACTCCTTTGATAACTCATGCCTCTGACTTCTATGATGAGAGCCTGTCCTTGATTTTTAGGCTTTTTTCTCATCTTCTCATTAAGTAGATTAGCCGATGTGACATCTTTCAACTCAATGGTAGTCTTACCGTGCAGGATGGTTGTTGCCAAATTATCATATGAATATGGCAACGAGTTCAATAGCAAGATGACTTTATATTCTTACTTGATTTTCACTTCGAGATTGACGAGATGTATTATTAGTCAGTTAAACACGTTTAAATGTGACAAAAAAATTCGTACCTTCACCCATGTGTAGGGCGTATAGCTGCTTCTTCAGGTATAATTTATTTGTCAGCGTTTTGGACACGTATAAGCTTTAAAGCATTTTCCAAAATGCCACATGTGGTGTCTTCATTTGATGTTATTTACCGCATCATCTGATAAGTGCAACATGATTGCACTAGCAGCCCTTTCATCCAAGTCAGCCCAATCCTAAGCTTTCATGGTATCAGGCTTTTTGGTATCAGCATCCAGTACTTTGTGTAAATCTTGTTGGATGAGCAGATCCCTCACCTTCTTTTCCATGTTGAGAAACCTCTATCTCCGTTGAATTTTTCTACCTCGTACTTTACTCCAGATTTTTTTTGTTTTTTCACCGAGTATAGTACTACCGACAGTGAATAGTATTTATATGAACAAGCAAAACTTGTGCTCTGATACCAGTTGTTGGGAATAAACCCCTACAGAAATAATATTCACGGTAATAAAAGTGGAATAATAACGTAGCACCGAGATATGATAATTAACAAGAATAAAAGAGTGACAACGACACCAAGATTTTTACATGAAAAACCTTTTTGAATAAGGGAAAAAACCGCGGCCCCGAGAGGAGCAACTGATATCACTATAGCAAGGAATTTTTACACTTTGCAGGTCCGAGTAAAATACTCCAAAGACCACTACAACACTCAAAAGAAATAACCCTCTTTTGATATTCCCACCTCACTACAATATCACTCACTCTTTATTTTTCTCACAGACTATTTTCTTATACCCTATCTGTTAAACCTCACTCTTTCTTTCTAAATCTCAGATATATTTTTCTCTGAGATTGGTGTGTAGAGATGAGAGCCGAAGCTCTCCTTTATAGGTGGAGCCTCACTCTCTCACACCTATTATATTTGACATTTTCCTGTCACGCCTACAATGTTGACAATATCAAAAGAAACGGTGGCTGCCAATTTTGAAAAAGAGTTAGAAGTCTTTATCAAAGGAAGAAAGTCATCTTCCTTAAATTATGGGACGGACCCATCATTGCACATCTTTTAGATGGATCTGACTTACCTTCTCATTTCTAGTAAGAAGAGTATATATACATGAGTTTAAATTACTCCCTAAAATCTCTCCTAAGAATATTCTCAGAGTATCATGTCCCTATGATATCTCATAGAATATCACATCTTTAAGAAATATACATACAAAATATATAGTTACTATATTTACGCATTTACAGATCTTGTCTAATACCCTCCCTTCTTACGTTGGTGCATGAAGATTTTGAATTCGCAACTTGCAAAGGAGGTAGTCAAATTGTTGCTTCCCCAATGCTTTCGTAAAAATATCAACGAGCTTCACTTTAGAGGAAACATGTACTGGACAAATATTGCCCTTCACTATCTCGTCTTGGAGAAAATGACAATCTACTTCTATGTGTTTCGTCCGCTCGTAAAATACTGGATTCTTTGCAATGTACAACACTGACTGACTATCACAATATAGTCTTATTAGAGTAGTATGTGCCACCCCCAGGCTGAATAAAATTCGATTTTGCCACTTCATGTCACGCCCCAAACCTGACGAGCCGTGGCCGGCTCCCGGTGCCATAGTCGGCCCGAGCGTACCACTTTGTAACTGTAAACTCTGGAGGGGTAACCTCAACTTAGGCCGATGAGGCCATATTTTGAATCGTCCAAAAATAATGCCTCTCTCATATGTGGGGTAAACATACCCAAAAGCTGATATATATAACTGTGCAGGCCGACGAAGCCGCCATGAACTTCTACTGATATACAAAATATACAAGACTCATCTACAAGCCTCTACAGATAACTCAATTGTACCATGGTCGGGACAGGGCCTCCCTACCCATCAAACCTGTATATATAAAATGGACTCCAAGGTCTAGACCTGGTAATTTCGAGCAACTGGATCTTACCAACCAAACTGATATTTGACTATGTCTACTGGGAGGGTTTATCCAACTGTCAATCAGGACTTGCAGGCATGAAATGCAGCATCCCCGACAAAAGGGACGGCAATACAAAATAATGTATCGAGTATGTAAGGCAACAAAATAACTAAAAGCTTAAAATGAACTGATAATATAATAACTGAAAGTAACTTGGAGTCAAAGATAATATAAAGATATGCTTACCTGCTGATACTGACTCGACTCTCTTAATATGGTAAGTAAAATAGTTGTCTGGCCTTATAAGGCTCGGTATGTGTAACTGCTCTGCCGTTGTAGGCTCGCTTATAGGCGCTCGGCCATACTAGGCTCTGTATCTCGTCCATTCTGGGCTCTCTCATAGGCGCTTGACCACAGTAGGCTCGGTATATAACTTACCATCTGAACAGAGGTTGCCCAATAGGGGCCTGCCTATTGGCTATAGCTCGATGGTGGTGAAAATACTATAATACTGTATATATATATATATATATATATATATATATATATATAGAGAGAGAGAGAGAGAGAGAGAGAGAGAGTCTCTACTCTCTTGGCTGAAAGAAGACAAATCTAAACTGAATATGAAGTCCCTATAAGGGAGAATACTGTAACTTGTGAGACTAGGATAATGTGAATAAATTCAGAAATACGAAATTCTCTTTATGTATCATTATCAAACACATGTCGTCATGGGATCATTCCGAAATTTAGGAAAGGTTTAGCCTTAACATACCTAAGCCGATTCTTTTGACAATCCCTATAATACACGTCAATTGTGACAAAACACGTAATGGCGGATCGAAGTAGGGAAAAATTCGTATGATATTCTTGAGAAAGATTGTACCGTTCTCCCTTGGAATTTGCAAATTCACGCTGCCATTACATAATAACATTTTCGTATGAGTTGTTGGAGTAACTCACGTTACTATTACAACACTATCTTTACTAGAAGCTCTCTTTGAATTGTAGAGATCCAAAATGAATTAAAGAGCTCTTTCTTTAGTCTTTTGGGTGTCGTCCCACTAGAATAATGACTAAGCCACATGAATAATTCTCTTAATGTCACCTTATAACATAACATCCTTAGTCACATTTAGGCTTGATTAACTTCACACATGCTGCCATGTTAAGGAGATTAATCAACCTTATCCAAATAAACTAATTAATTAGTTAATCTTCCACTAAAATCACCAATTATCCAATTATCCACATAATTAAGAATTATCTCAAATTACTTAAAATACTACTCCCTCCATTCTAATTTGTGTGAATCTATTTTACTGGGCACAGAGTTTTAGAAAAAATGAATACTTTTTGAATTTGTGGTCCTAAACAAATCAAAAAAGGGTCCAGAGTATTTGTGTGGTCATAAAAGCTTCTCATTAAGGGTAGAA
The DNA here is from genome assembly GCA_005239505.1 of Nicotiana paniculata. Lineage (NCBI taxonomy): Eukaryota > Viridiplantae > Streptophyta > Magnoliopsida > Solanales > Solanaceae > Nicotiana > Nicotiana paniculata. The sequence goes on from ML342578.1 coordinate 38,125, forward strand.
TTGAATGTTTAAGCTAAATTATTTCCAAATTTAGAAAGGGGTCATTCTTTTTGGAACGGACCAAAAAGGATATACGTTCACATAAACTGGAACGGAGGGAGTACTCACTTTTAAAACACTTTATACACCTTGCTATCATGGTCATATGGTACCTTGTATGGCACTAGTCCATAAATACGGGGTATTGTAGCTTGGCCGTATTTTATCTCTAAATGTCAAACTTCGACGAAATTCAATTTCTTCGAGTTGCTTACCCTCTCACCTTACGATTTACTCATCACTTGTTTGAAATAGCATAATGCTTATAATCTCAAAATAATCTCATTCCCGAACTTACGTCGATTAACTTATGATGAAACTTTAACATACGAAAATGCGGGATGTAAAATCTCATTTCCGAGATTTGATCAATTTACTTATAGCGTACTTTCACGTACGAAAACATGGAGTGTAACATCATTCCCTCTTTTGGAACATTCATCCCCTAATGTTGACTGATGCACTTATCATTTTCATAACCTATGGTTCTTGCGAATACTTCAGTACTCTCCTTGCCATTTAGGCAACTATTATGTGAATAAATCCAAAGGCCAGGGCGTTCCCGCCTTTAGGCTTCTTTCTCACACCATGACTTGTGGTCGGAATCCTTCCAATATTGTAACTGTTGCTACCTTCTGTTATGCAGCCTGTACGACTCTGACCTTGTAAGTGCGCCTATGCGACTCTTCTCTCCTTTTTCCTCAGGCTTTTAGCCAATCTCTAGGCCTCACTTTGTAAGCATATACAGAGCTTGATAAGGTGTCCCTCTGGGCATCTATGGGTATACTGAAGTTCTTTGCTCGGTACTTTGTTGAAAGTACGAATATTGCTATACCTTATTTCATAGACCCGGTCGGTAATCTATCCGCATGAATTTACTACATCTAAGTAAGTCATACTATACCATAACTCTTACTTTGATTTTGTCGTTACTGAGGTCCGCTACAAAACTCCAGTTCACTTTCGTTGCTTATCCCATATGTATAAATCTATGTCCTTTAACGCTTTCTCATTATTGTTCCTCTTATGGCTATCTCATCTCATACTTTGTAACTTTTATCCATCCATTGTTGATTCACCTCAATATTGATATACAATCTACCACTGATAACTCAAAACTTTTTACATAATCACTAGGGCTCACATCTCATCGGGGAATATTTAGAGTAATTAGACTGATCCACCTAGGGGCAATATTATATTTTTATAACCGTATTATATAGATCCCAATGTGATTCACCTTACGTGGGTATTTTAATCCCGTACAATTCATGAAATCCTCTTCAAATCATTACTCAATCGAAGGCCCAAACGTCATCCTTTTTTGTCATAATTACACCCTCATTCTATTACAAGGCAAACATTCTATCTCTTCTAAATACTACTAGTCTTAGACTCCTTTGAGTTCATTCAAGCTATACTGAGCTTTCTGCAACTTAGAGAAACCATCAGCTCTCTTGTTTTCATGGGATTAATCCTGAGGACTTATCCATTCTCATCACCTTCTCACTCGCCCTTTCTTATCCTTACTCCTGTCTTCCTAAAACCTTGTCGTTTTACCATACTTTAGCTTGTGACCTATACATATCTATTTATACTACTCGGAACCTTCCTTTAACTTGCTTACACCACAGATTTCCTTGTGTTAGTTTAGAACATCAAGCGAGACATTACATCGTCTCTAACTCTTCTTTACTCTCTTAACTAGACCTCTCGGTACCTAGAAACCATAGGTTGGTAGATATGCTATTGACGATACCGCTATCATTCCTGGATACTGAATCCTCGCTCTTCTAGCCTTTTATCTGAAGTATGAACTATTCACAACCTTCTGCATTTGAGTATCTTGACGTTGTTCACATTTACCTTACTTACCTTAAAATCTCACATCACATCTTCTATCTCTTTCATGACCTCTCTTCCCCACAGGTATAATTCACATCCATGACTTGAAGCTCTATTATAATACGTGCACCTTTGGTGCATACAAAATTCGGTGGGAGCTTCATACTGACTTCTTATGAGGCTAGTATTCTTCTAACTGGCTTTATCGTAGAGTCGTTGTAGAATATGGTTGTTGTACTATCTCTCTTGTACCTCTGATATTAAGAGTGATTCTGCAATGTTCTTAATCACGATTTCTATAATTTTCTGGGTCCAATAATCAGACTCCTGATTTACTTAGTTGATGTAACTCTTTAGTTTCATCTTACTTCTAATCAGCCTTTTTGTAGGCTTAAGCTATCTTCTTTTATCCCCTCATGGACGCTATGGAATATCCATGATACAATCTTCTAATAATTCAATCCTGTGTCTATGACCTGGGCTCAATTATTTCTTTTAACTTATACCGGAATCTTCTACGGATGTATGATTGTCAACATATATACTGCATGGATAATACCCCGAAATCTTAAGTGTGTTCATAACATAAGTAACTCTGGATCATTGATCGAATAATTCCTTTCGTTCCTTCTCATCTTTCTTTAAACGTAAGCTAATACTTTTCCTGGTCTTTCTGCCCCGTTTTGCATGCATACTTAGCTTATCTTAGTTCCCACGCATGCCAGAATTCTCATGCAACTCACATGATCTCGAATATTACTTTCAATTTTACTCCCCGTTCATAAGCCACGGTAGGTGCCACTTTCTTTTGGAGTGCATACGATATTGTTATGAGACTATTGTTACAAGACCATTTCTCTTTCAAGTTACTATGTTTAGTTTAAAGCATTCTTCCTTATTTCCTCAGCTAGTCTTTTACTTTAGTACTTAGGAAGGACCCTCTAACTCTTGTAAAGTTGCGAGCTTATGGTATACTCGACGATTTTTTTTTGATGTCCTTCCTCGCCTATAATTATCCGTAGTTACTTACCTCCATACTCATGTGATGGTTGCTTCTGAACTGATGTTTTAACTGTCTTCCCACTGGAACTCTCTTTTATTTTTGTAACATTCATATGGTACCTTTAACTACCCCAACTGCTATCTAAATATTTCTCAAGGATCACAATGTCATATCTGCGAGATTGAATTCCCCATGTTGGGGTTCCCTATATTTATCTTACACGATCTGTTGATTTGTCTGTATCCTCTTATCTAGCCATAACTAGGCTCTTCCTGAATCAACTACTAACTACTCGTTGGCTCATTCTCATATCAATATTCCGTGAAATCTTTCTTAGGTTATTTCCTTTGTCTTAACTTACCTCTCGCACTAGCTCCTTATTTATCAATAACATCCCGGGCAGGAACCCATACGTCCTTTCCTCGACGTCGTGCTTTCATAATGTTCTGGAATCGTAGCATATCTATAAGATTTGAATAAGTGCAATCTCATCCCTTTTTCATTTTTATCGCAATCTCCCTTTACCATTCCATAGTTAGTAGAACCACTTAATTCTGACTTAATGACACATCACTCCATATTCCCTCCTTTAGGGGAGTACTAAGAGTTGGAGCCACGACGATCTACCTATAGATGTTTTACCTTTTCATCTTTGGTGTCTTTTCACAACATCGATGACCCTTACTCGTCTTGTAGTAATCCTTCGGTACCAAGGATAAGAAAATCCCTTATTCGCGAGGGTGCCACTTAGTATAGCTGGCACACATAGTCCCTTAAGCTTAACTTTGCTCACATTGCTTGGTTTAAGGAAGCGTCTTCCTGAATGACTTTTAAGGGTTATTCTTTTGTCGTCCATTCTTTTATCGTCGGAATGCAATCTGAAATTCTCATGATGCCGACTATTATCAAATCAATCAGTCCCTAATTCATGTTTAGTTTATCTTGTTCACCAGCCCATACTGATTTCTATTACTCTGGGGTCTAACTTTTCCTTCTGGTAATCATGTTAGAGTCACAAACTTATTTTTGAGGATGTGACTTTATGACCTATACTCTTTTGTTGACTCAAGGCTTGTCACTTATCGTCTTTTCCTTCCCTTGACTATAGACTCTGTAATACTGTCTCTCTTTTTTTGATCTACTGTTGTCATCCATGTATCACATCTTACTCATAATTCTTCATTAACTCTCTTCTTATTTCCCGCTAACATTTCTGCCTATCACTTTATTCTGAAAACTTCAACAAGACATTCTTCTGCTTCTAGATCCCCTTGCTCTATCCACTGGCTCTTCGAGTTGCCTAACATTCTCTCTCCACTAGGGATGGGATCCATACTAAGGTAATATTCATCCCTTCCACAATTCCAATACCTGTCTTTGTAAAAAAAAAAAAATTGAACACTCTAGTATTCATATCTAGTTGTACTATTCTAGAATGCACCATCTGGGTGTCTCACAAGGAGATCTATTAGCACCTTTGTAATATCCTTCAGAAATGTCAACTAACACAAACAATCCATTCACCATTTTGGGTTACTCTAACCCTAGCCGGATCCTGATATCCCGTCTTGTCTTAAAACATATCTGCTAGCTCCCATAGGGCATAACTGAGATCGGTGTGGCCAATTGTACATACCTCTGTTACCGTCGAAGGTAACTCAAAATGCTTATATCTTTTTTCTTGAATTGTAGATAATGATCATCTTCACTAACTGGGTACCTTATTCCCTTCTTCACCTTGCTTCTTTTACTTGTTGAAACTTGTATCTATCTTTTGAATCTCTTATTGGTTTTCACCATATGGGTGGATAGATATTCTTGCCTTAAGGTTCCTTATCAAGAAGCTTATACACACATGATCTGCTGAAGACTTTACATTTACTCATCATAATCATGACACAAAAATCGAGTCCTCTGATTCAACTCTTCCACAACTATATCTCTTACCAACCGTATTTTTGGATGTAGGCATCGTCGTATTATGAATAAGATAGAGTATAGGAAATTGAGTTCTTATAACTGAGCTCTACCACACGAACTAGAGTAGGAAGAAAGAGTGACAGTCCTAAATGCCCTATAACCTTCTGCTTATATGTGTGGTGCACAACACACCCATAAACAAGACTCTACTAGACACGGCTTGTAGACTCCCTAGGACAGAACTACTCTGATACTACTTTTGTCATGCTCTAAAACTGACGAGGAATGGCCGGCACTCGGGCCATACTCAGCCCGAGCATACCACTTTGTAACTGTAAACTCTGGAGGAGTAACCCTCAACTTAGGCCGATAAGGCCATATTCTGAATCGTCCGAAAATAATGCCTCTCTCATATGTGGGGTAAACATACCCAAAAACTGATATATATATATATATATATATATATATATATATATATATATATATATATATATATATATATATATATATATATATATATATATATATATATATATATATATATATATATAACTATGCAGGCCAACGAAGCCACCATGAACTTCTATACAAAATATACAGGACTCGTCTACAAGCCTCTAGAGATAACTGAACTGTACCATGGTCGGGACAGGGCCTCGACCTACCCATCGAACCTGTATATATAAAATGGAATCCGAGGTCTGGACCAGGTAACTCCGAGGAAGTGGAGCTTACCAACCAAATTAATATTTGACTCTGTCTGCTAGGAGGGTCTGTCCAACTGTTAATCAAAACCTGCAGGCATGAAATGCAACGTCCCCAACAAAAGGGACGTCAGTACGAAATAATGTACCGAGTATGTAAGGCAACATAATAACTGAAAGCTGAAACTAAAATGATCACATAATAACTGAAAGTAACTTGGAGTCAAAGATAATCTAAAGATATGCTTACCTGCTGATACTGACTCAACTCTCTCAATTTAGTAAGTAAAATATTTGTTCGGGCATATAAGACTCGGTATGTGTAACTTCTCTACCGTAGTAGGCTCGCTCATAGGCGCTCATCCATACTAGGATCTGTATCTCGGCCATTCTAGGCTCGTTCATAGGTGCTCGGTCATAGTAGGCTCGGTATATAACTTACCATCTAATCTGAGGTTGCCCAATAGGGGCCTGCTTATCGATTATAGCTCGATGGTGGTGAAAATACTGTAATACTGTAATACTTATATATATATATATATATAAGTATTACAGTATTACAGTATTTTCACCACCATCGATTATAGCTCGATGGTGGTGAAAATACTGTAATACTGTAATACTTATATATATATATATATAAAGAGAGAGAGAGAGAAACAGAGAGAGACTCTCTACTCTCTTGGATGAAAGAAGACAAAAGTAAACTGAATATGAAGTCCCGATAAGGGAGAATACTGTAACTTGTGAGACTAGGATAATGTGAATAAATTCAGAAATACGAACTTCTCTTTATGTCTCGTTATCAACACATGTCGTCATGGGATCATGCCAAAATGAAGGAAAGGTTTAGCCTTAACATACCTGAGCCGATTCTCTTGACAATCCCTCTAATACACGTCAATTGCGATAAAACACTTAACGGCGGATCAAAGTAGGGGGAAAATCGTATGATATTCTTGAGTATATGCACACAGCTGGACAAATCTGTCTTTACTGAAGCTCTCTTTGAATCGTAGAGTTTCAAAATGAATTAAAAAGATCTTTCTTTAGTCTTTTGGGTGTGGGCCCCACTAGAATAATGATTAAGCCACAAGAAGAATTCTCTTAATACCACCTTATAATATAACATCCTTATTCACATTTAGGCTTGATTAACTTCGCACATGCTGCCACGTTAAGGAGATTAATCAACCTTATCCAAATAAACTAATTAATTAGTTAATCTTCCACTAAAATCACTAATTATTCAATTATCCATATAATTAAGAATTATCTCAAATGACTTAAAATACTATTCGCTTTTAACACACTTTATACACCTTGCTATCATGGTCATATAGTACCTTGTATGAAACTAGTTCATAAATACGAGGTATTGTAGCTTGGACCGTATTTTATCTCAAAATATCAAACTTCGACGAAATTCATTTTCTTCGAGTTGCTTACCCTCTCACCTTCACGAATTTACTCATCACTTGTTTGAAATAGCATAATGCTGATAATCTCATTCCCGAACTTACGTCTATTAACTTACGATGAAACTTTAACATACGAAAATGCGGGATGTAACATCTCATTTTCGAACTTTCATCAATTTACTTATGGCGTACTTTCACATACGAAAACTTGGGATGTAACACTTCACTTCACAAGTTGTGGTGGCCATAGATATGTATTTAGCTTCTACAGATGACCTGGACACTGTATGCTGCTTCTTAGTCTTCCAAGATATTGGTGAATTTCCTAAGAGCACAAACCAACCAGTATGATATCGTCATATTAAAAGGAAACCTACCCAGTCTGAATCACACCACTCATATAGCTTCAAACCACATGCACTACGCAATAAAAAACTCTGCACCGGTTTTCCTTTCAAAAATCAAAAAGCTCGTAGTGCAGCTTCCCAATGTTCTTCTCGTGGGATATGCATAAATTGGGATAGTATATGCACACAGCAGGACAAATCTGTTCAATTTGAAACACAAATATATAATACATCCTATCAACCGTTGATACCTCTCTAGATTAGCAAGTGGACGTCCTTCAGCCTATGCTAACTTATGGTTTGACTCCATAGGAACATTTGCAAGTTTGGCTTCTCGTAATCCAGTTTCAGAAATAATATCCAACGCACACTTGCATTGGCATAGGAAAATGCCTTCTGGATTTCTAGCATGAAAGCAATCACTCAAATAGCCTTTGAATTTTTGGATGGCACCATGATCATTTCCAAATATTATCAAGTCATCCACATAGACAAGAACATTAAGTTGAATATCATTCTTTTGTAGAGTAAATAATAAGTAGTCAGAGTAGGATTGTGTGAAACCATACTCTTTCAAGGAAGGTCATAATTTCGTGAACCAACATCTTGGGGCTTGCTTCAATCCATACAACAATTTTTGTATTTGACAAACCATATTAGGACGTCGTACTTTGAAACTCGAAGGCATTTTCATGTACACTTCTTCTTAGAGATCTCCATGTAGAAAGGCGTTATGTACGTCTATTTGATGCAACTCCTAATGCTTTGCTGCAGCCACATCTAAAACTGTCCACATTGTAACCATCTTGGCAACTGGAGCAAATTTTGTTAGTATTATTAATCTTGTTAATGCAAAGCCAAAGATTTCTTTCTGATCCCTTTTCTTTCTTTACTTCTTTGTATTTTGTGAAAGACAAAGTGTCCCTCATTGGTGGTGGAAAATCTTTTTCTTCTCTTTATATTGAATTGCTCTTTGTTGGGCTTGTAAAGAGATAGTAAAAGGGAGTGGTCTCGCGCACATGAGAAGTTGGTCTTGAAGGCAAAACGGGTCAATTCCCCCCCCCCCCACTCCCCTTGCGCACGAGATATACGTGAGGCCTAATCCAAATCTGGTTTTGCTAAAATTATTTTTTCATTTTTTGAGCTTACCAGAAGAGTGTCCAAATACATGCTTACCAGAATATGTCCAAATTCTTTCTTTTTGAATTGAATTTTGTAACGTTCCATTTATTTATTTGTAACTTCCATGCTCTAATTTCTGTAACAGCTGTGTTTAATTTCTGTAACAGCTGTTGTTAATTCTTGTAATAGCTCCACCTTTATTTTATGTAACAGCTACCGATTAACTTCTTCATCTGTAACTGTCCAACAACTTTAAGGCAGTCTTCTTTGTGTTTGGAGGTTCTATGGAACCTTGGGGAGCGACCGATCTTAACGATTTGCACCCTGTCGGGCCAAAATCGCTTTCAAGGCAGTGGCTTGCCACGACACAATATTTTTTGATAAGTTGTTCTTGTTTCCTTCTTGTTCCTAGTCAATATTATCTACTCATTATTCTTACAATTTGAAAGCGAATCTTTACGTATAATATTGATTAATGGTTACCACTTTGAACAAAACACTTCCTGACCTGTCAAAGCTTGAACCTTTAGATGGAAACAATTATAAGTGTTGGTCCCAGAATCTTTTAATTTTATTTGAACAGTTACAAGTTGATTACGTTTTTAATGAACCACTCGCTGATGTTGTTGCTGATAGTTCTGATGCTTCTACTACTGTTGTTGTTGATGATGATGCTAAGAAGAAATTTGGAAAGGATAACAAAATTGTTCGAGGGAATTTGCTTAACCATATGACTAACCCTCTCTTTGATTTATTTATAACTTATAAATCTGCTAAAGTCATATGGGACGGCTTGGAGAAGAAATATGGAGCAAATAAAGCGGGAAAAAAGAAGTAAGTGGTTGGAAAGTGGATTAAGTTTCAGATGGTTGATGATAAGCCAATCATGGAGCAGGTTCACGATTATGAAAACTTGACTGTTGATGTTTTGAACGAAGACATGGAGATATGTGAGATTCTTCAGGCTAATGTTCTGCTTGAAAAGCTTCCACCTTCCTAGAGTGATTACAGGAATCAACTGAAACACAAGAAGATAAACTTAACTCTTCAAGAATTGATCAGTCACATGAGGACTAAGGAAGCAAACTGTCTCAAAGATGAGGAGTCTGAACGGCTTAAGGATAAGATGAAATGTCTCTCTCTTAATTCTTCAAAAGCTAACCTTGTGGAATCTTCTAGTACTTTTGTGAAAGATAAGTTTAAAGGAAAAAATAAGAAAGGCCAGAAGAAAGAACATGTGAAGAAGCATAATTACTTCAATAAGCCAGAGGTCCATATTCAAAAGTCAAAAGGACCTTGCTACGGCGAAATTGGTCACAAGGCTTTTCAGTGCAACCAGAGACAAGGATAAAGCTCAAATAATGGAGGAAAAGTTCCAGTCCAAGCTAACCTTACTGAGGATGGTGATGTCATTATTGTTGTGGTTGTTGAGTCAAATATGGTGGCTAATAAGACTGGCTGTATACTGGACAGAGGCGCTTCAAGGTACCTTTGCGCCAACAAGGAGTTGTTTCATGACTTTGAGGAATTTGCTGATGCTAAGTGTGTCTACATGGTTAACTCCACTATAGCTGGAGTTATGGCTAAAGGAAAAATTCTCCTTAAGTTAACTTCTGGAAAAACCTTAGCGTTGAACAATGTTCTGTATGTACCCTCCCTTTATAGAAACTTAGTTTCTGGTGCGCTTCTCGACAAAGCAGGTCTTAAACTTGTTTTAGAATATGATAAAGTGGTTATTTCTTGTGGGGGAGATTTGTTGGGAAATGTTACCTTAGTGGGGGTTTTATTTGTACTTAACAACGCTCAAGAGATCACTAATAATGCTAGTACTTCCAATTCTGCTTATATTGCTGAGTCTATTGATTTGGCATGGTAGACTAGGTCATATTAATATTACTTCTATTAAAAGACTTAGAAAAATGGAATTAATTACTGCATATAATGTTGATTATTTTTTCTAAGTGTCCTATTTGTGCCGAATCAAAACATACCAAAAAGCCTTTCAAGAATGTAACTAGTAGAAAGACAGAATTGCTTGAACTAGTGCATTCAGATTTAGCAGATTTCAAGAATAATGTTAATAAATGTGGAAAGAAATACTACATCACCTTTACAGATGACTTTTCAAGATACACTAAGGTATATCTTCTTAAGTCAAAAGATGAGGCTGAAAGCATATTTTTGAAATACAAGGCAGAAGTAGAGAATCAATTAGATAGAAAAATCAAGAGACTTGGGTCTGACAGGGGTGGTGAATATAGTACTAATACTCTATAAGTATTTTGTGAGAAAAAAGGTATTATACATGAGGTTAGTGCTCCATATACTCCCCGACAAAATGGTGTAGCCGAACGAAAAAATAGAACCCTTAAGGAAATGATGAATTTTATGCTTTTGAGTTCAGGTTTATTTGATAATATATGAGGGGAAATTGTTTTATCTGTATGCTATGTTCTTAATAAATTCCCTCATAAGAAGTTAGATAAAACCCTGTACGAGTTATGGAAAAGGTTTACCCCTAACTTGAAAATTCTGAAAGTGTGGGGGTGTTGTTAAAGTTGGTCTACCTGATTTTAAATAAGTAACTGTTGGACCCAAGACTTTTGATGTTGTTTTCATTTGTTATACTCAAAAATAGTATTGCGTATAGATTTGTGTCTTTGAATGATAGTTCCATTTGTGAATCTAAAGATGCAGAATTTTTTAAGCATATTTTTCCATTGAAAAAAAATATGCCTAGTGATGTGCTTAATAATGCTTCTACATCTATGTCTGTTAATTCTTGTATTTTACCTTCTTCTTATGTTACTTCTAATGAGCATGAAAATGAACTAGAAGGAGTAAGAGGAGTAGAATTGAAGCTAACTTTGGTCCTGACTTTATCACTACTTTCTTGATTGAAATTATTGATCTTGATGTTTTGAGTGTTGAATTAGTGTCAATCTATTTAATAGAAGAAGACCCTAAGACATATAGTAAGCAATGAGGTCAATAGATGCTATTTTTTAGAAAGAGGCTATTAAGAGTGAATTAGACTCTGTAGATTTTAATCATACTTGGGACTTGTCTGATTTGCCTAAAGGTTGTAAACCCATAAGTAGCAAGTAGATATTTAAGAAGAAATTGAGACCTGATGGTACAGTTAAAAAATATAAGGCTAGACTTGTTATAAGGGGTTTTAATCAAAAGAAAGGCATTGATTACTTTGACACTTATTCTCATGTGACCAAGATAATGACTATTAGAACTCTTGTTGTAGCCACTATTCATACTTTAGTGATACATCAAATGGATGTTAAAATAGATTTCCTAAATGGTGATTTAGAGGAAGATATCTATATGTCTCAACCTGAGGGATTTGTGATCCAAGGACAGGAGAATAATGTATGCAAATTGAGAAAGTCTCTGTATGATCTAAAGCAGGCACCTATGCAATGGTATGAAAAGTTAATAGCACATTAGTGGGTAATGGTTTTGTTGTTAATGCATCTGATACTTGTGTTTATTCCAAGATGATAGGATCATATTGTGTTATTATATGTCTATCTGTGCATGACATATTAATCATTGGCCCTAATGTGAATGTTGTTAATGAGACTAAGAATCTTTTGTCTTCTAAATTTGAAATGAAAGATCTTGGAGAAGCGAATATAATTTTAGGGATTAAAATCAAAAGAACTTCTAATGATTTTTCATTATCTCAGTCTCATTATATTGAGAAAATATTGAAAAGGTTTAATTGTTTTGATGTAGCACATGTGAGAACTCCTTATGATCCTAGCATACACTTGAGAAAGAATAAGGAATCTAGTATTTCTAAAACTGAATATGCTAAGAAAATTGGTAATGTAATATTTCTCATGAATTATACACGACCTGATATTGCTTATGATGTTAGTAGATTGAGTAGATATACTCACAACCCAAGTAGTGAACAATGGAATGCTCTTCATCGTTTGATAAGGTATTTGAGAGGTACTATGGATTGGTGTTTGCATTTTAATAAATTTCATGCTGTTTTAGAAGGATTTTGTGATGCAAACTGGGTTACTGACAATGATGAAGTTAGCTCCACTAATGGCTATTTGCTTACTTTGGATGCAGGTGTTATTTCATGGAAGTCTTCAAAATAGACTTGTATAGCACAATCTACTATGGAGTCTGAATTCATTGCTCTTGAGTTGGTAGGTCAAGAATCCGAGTGGTTGAGAAACTTATTGGCAGACGTGCCTTTGTAGGGAAGACAAGCTTCACTAGTTTCTCTACATTGTGAATCACAGGCGGCAATTGGAATTGCCAAAAATAGTGTACAATGAAAAAAGAAGACATATTTGCATTAGGCATGGTGCGGTAAAATAATTGTTGAAACATGAAGTTATTTCCTTGGAATATGTAAGATCCGAAAGAAATTTGGCGAATTCTTTAACCAAGAGTTTGGCAAGGAGAGTTATCCTTGAAACGTCGAGGGGGATATGGTTAAAGCCTATGGATTGAGAAGGTATGGTGGATACCCGTTTGTGGTCAAACGAAGCTATATGAGACCTCAATATGCACTATATTTCCTATCCCTATGATGTATGGTAGGGCTTTATAAGGTTGAACTTATTTTGCTCTTAATGATTCAATAGCCTTAAGGTGGTCTATGTGTAGACAGACTTGATGGAATCACCTACGTGAGTGTAAAGATGCGGTCGCCTTTTATGACAGACTTGGATGTCTTTCTAGAGCATTCATGAGACCCAAGGTATGTGCATGACCATAAAACTATAAAAGCACTTTGTTAGTATCACATAGTTTGCATAAAATTAAGGATATAGTATGTGTTGTGGGGGTCTCAACTAATGTTCATTCAGTTCAAGAGTACTTCACTTTGTGGATGTTAGTTGTTGCCTCATTTCACGACATGTCAATTCAAATCGAAAAATATTGACACTTAAGTACATGTTCCTTCTTTTGTCCAGAATTATTATTATTTTATTTTTGTCTTTGCATTAGTGGGGGATTGTTGGTATTATTAATCTTGTTAATGCAAAGCAAAAGATTTCTTTGTGGTCCCTTTTCTTTCTTTACTTTTTTGTCTTTTGTGAAAGACAAAGTGTCCCTCATTGGGGGTGGAAAGTCTTTTCCTTCTCTTTATATTGAATTGTTCTTTGTTGGGCTTGTAAAGAGTTAGTAAAAGGGAATGGTCTCGCGCACATGAGAAGTTGGTCCTAAAGGCAAAACATGTCGATTTTCCCCCCTGCACGCGAGATATACGAGAGGCCTAATCCAATTCTTGTTTTGCTAAAATTATTTCTTCATTTTTTGAGCTTATCAGAAAAGTGTCCAAATACATGCTTACCAGAATCTTTCTCTTTCAATTGAATTTTGTAACATTCCATTTATTTCTTCGTAACTGCCATGCTTTAATTTCTGTAACAATTATGTTTAATTTCTGTAACAGCTGTTGTTAATTCTTGTAACATCCATCTTTATTTTCTGTAACAGCTACGGATTAATTTCTTCATCTGTAAGTGTTCAACAACTTTGCCTATAAAAGGCAGTCTTCTTTGTGAATTATCCAACACAGAAAACACACCTTCAACTCTCTTCTTCTTCACCGATATCTGGACAATTATTTTTGTGCAAACTCCAAATTTCCAGCCATGAGTGCACGTATTTGGAGGTACTGTGGAACTTTGGGGAGTGGCCAGTCTTAACGATTTGCACCCAGTCAGGCCGAAATCGCTTTCAAGGCAGTGTCTTGTCACGACACAATATTTTTTGATAAGTTATTCTTGTTTCCTTCTTGTTCTTAGTCAATATTATCTACTTATTTTTCTTACAAATTTTTCTTTGTAGTCAATTCCCTTTATTTGATGGTTTCCAAATATCACTAGTCGTGCTTTGAGTCTCTCCACCGAACCATCAGAATTTATATTTTATTTTATAGACTCACTTGCATCCGAGCGCTTTCTTTCTAGGTGGTAATTTCTCAATCACCTATGTCTCATTTTTTCCAAAGCCTTTCAGTACGCGTTGCCTCTTTCCACCTTTCATATTTCATTGCTTCTGAGAAGAATGCTGACTCATGATTTGTACTAATAGCTGCAGGAAAATTTTTATATCGCAAAGAAATTTGTCACAATTCACATAGTGTGCTATTGGGTAAGGCGTACCTGAGGTATGCGTTGGAATGGATGAACTAGTGAAAGGACTCAATTTCTGGATTGTATTAGTAACATAATCAAGTAGGCGAACTGTGGTTGTATTATTCGATGTCCACGACCCAATTGAAGTTCATTATTTTGTTCTCCTCCCCACATTTGGGTGCTAGACACGTCACCTTCCAGCATTTCTTGGGTGCCTTGGTATTATTAACTAGTGCTTTGATGTTCTCCCTCACCATGCACTACCCCCTTTATGATTTTATTCCTATGCTCTCCATACTCAACACCTGAAACAACTTCAATATTTCCCCAAACTCATCATCAGCAAATCCATTATCAACAACAGCTCCCTCAATATTTCAATAAGAACTAGGAACTTTTTCGGAAAATAGGAATTCACTCTCATATAATACGACATTTTTCGCAACAAAATACTCTTTTGTTTCAAGATCATATAGTTTCCGACCCTTTTTCCTGTATAGATACCCAACAAAAATACATTTGCGGCTCCTGCTTGTAAATTTATCCCTTTTTCTTCCCTAGTTATAAGCATAACACAGTGAACCAAATATCCTCAAGTACTCATAAGAAGGTGGTTGTCCATTTAAAATATCACAAGGAGTTTTCCATTTAAAATTGAGGAAGGAGTTCTATTAATCAAGTAACCTGCAGCCAACACACATTTTCCCCAATAATTAATTGGAAGATGTCCCTGAAAATGTGGTGTTCTTGCTATATTCAAAGATATGCCTGTGTTTCCTCTCCACCTTACTATTTTGTTGTGACGTTCCGGTACAAGAGTTTTGAAAATAATTTCACGTTCAAGAAAAAAAAATTTCATGCAAGTAAATTCCGTCTCATTATCACTTCGAATAATTTTAACTTGTTTATTATACTGCCTTTCCACCCTAGCAAGAGAATCCAACATCATGCGTGATACCTTCTTCTTATCAATTAACAAAAATATCTATACTACACGGGAATAGTCGTCTACTACTGTCAAAAAATATAAAGCACCACTTGAAGACTCCATAAATCATAATGAATAAGTTCAAATTTGTCACAAGCTATATTTTCACTTAAAAGAAATCTATCTCTAATCTGCTTAGCTCGTTTACAGACATCACAAGTTTTACTCATAACGTCACTATCTTTATTGGGAACAACATTAAACTAACGTGATAACTTTTAAAGAAGGATGTCCTAGACGCTTATGCCAAAGATTAAGTGAGAATGCTCCGTTGGTATTTAATGCCATCGTCTGTGGTACTGCTCGAAAATAATAGAGTCCATCCCTTCGTTCACCCGAACCAGTCAACATCCTCGAAGTGCGATCTTGAATAGCACACAAGTTCTTAGTGAATAAACAATACAATCGAATGAAGCCCCTGTGTCAATTATCTATGGGATTTTGTTATGTTTACCTGTCATCCTATCACTGTACCAGTTTTATGATTGTTCAACAATCAGCATATCAAGCAAACCCTATCATTGTTCATTGCTCAAGCCAACACTAGCCTTTTCAGCTACTGTGGCAACATTCCTGATCCTCCAGCACCTCCTATAGTAGTTTGAGCAGCATTAGCATGTTGATATCTAAACACATACACAGAGCCTACGTAGCAGAATATTAACATGAACGTATTTTCAACCATAGTTGTTAAAGCGTTGCAGGGAATCGTTATCGTAAAACTTTGATAGAAAACCTAGGAGCCTTCTAGCTTGTGTCTATCGTAAGATGTCAAAATGATGGAGTCACAGGCGTATCTATAGGTAGGTTAGGGACTCTCAGGAAAATACTTTAGTCCTAGGGACTTCTCCATAAGTTATAATTATCCTAGGGACTCCTAATATATGGTAATTTTTTCCACCAAAGAAACTATCATATATGCATAATTACATAATATTATCTGATATATTATTTCCTTTGGGAGACAAGGTAAATGATTTATTACCTTATTTGTGGGCCACACTAGAAGTCTCTAGAAGAGACGGTAAATTTCTAACATTCTCCCACTTGGCTCACATATTAAAATCAGATAATCCTTTATGAGAGATTGATCACGCTCAACTATGTCTAATAAAAGACTAAACGAGCGTTGCAAATATAATCCGAAGTATTATGCCCAGAGTCGATCGCACAAGGAATTTACGTATCAATCAAGTCTTTAGAATACGCAACTTTTACTCGATCAATTCTCTCAAGA